>CM021110.1:419852643-420149242 GCA_007115665.2 Sequoiadendron giganteum | reverse complement strand
AGAGAGAGAGAGAGAGGGAGAGAGAGAGAGAGTTGGGAGAGGTAGAGGTGGAGAGAGAGGGAAAGAGATAATATTTAAATATTTTATATATTAGTAATATATATATATTTAAATATTTATAGATTAACTAAAATATTGAAATAATATTGAAATATTATACATAATTCAGTAAGAGATTATCATAAATTTTATATTATATATTACATTATAAACTATATTGTATATATTATATATATTAAATTATAAACTTTATTGCATTTTTGAAATCATATATTAAAAATTGTATAAATTTTTTAAAACTCATATCTAAAATATATCAGATATTGGATTCAAATCAGATATCCATTTAATGACAAAAAATTTAATGCTTAGGGATTAGGCTTGGGCTTGATTTGGAATTTGGTTTGGACCTACCAATCCTAAGAAGTCAACACGAAAAATGTGTTTAACAACTTACCTTGCTTTTCCAGACTTTGCCCATGTGGCTGACGACTTTTATTTTAGCCAAAATTGATGAAATGAAAAGGGTTTGTAAATGAGATTCTCAACTTTCTACCAATATAAATTATACTTTATTTTGAATCTAATAAATAATTATTTTTCATTTTCTATTAGAATTATGACTAAAGTCCTGATAGAAAAAACATCTATAGCTTTCAAACAGTATCACATTTTTTGAATCCAAAACATGCGTCAGATTCTATGCTTGGCATACTATAGGATTAAAAAATAATAATAATAATTTAATGAAGTTTTGACCAAGTTAAGGTGCTCAGACATATGAGTTTTTATATTTAAAGTTGTAATAAAAAAATCATAATTAATTATTTACTTGAAAAAAAATTACAAAAAAATATGCATCACATCCCGACATGAGTCTTCTACTTATATATAAAATCCTGTAAAAACATATTATCATTTTATTATGTTAGGGTGGTCAGACAGACACCTACTTCTTATTTTTTCCTTGAAATTTAAGTATTACTGCATTGAAATTTCAATTTCTCATCAAATAGATTTTTATTTTACAAAAATTAACCTAGTATTTTAGAATCTACATTCAATTTTCCACAGATTCTATTTTTACATATTTTTGAAATAATATAGATAACTTATTCAAATTTTTATTTCAAGTTGCCTAACTCTGATTTTTTTGAATTTTCATTGCCACTTAAGGGCCTGTTTTTTCCATGATGATCCTGCACATACCCTTTATTTCATGCATCTTCATGTGCATTCCTCTATTTGTAACTTCATTCTTCTATATTTTCCATAAAACCTTTTATCTTTTCTTTTGTCTTATCTTTTCCTTTTGGGGATGACACAAGGCATCGAGACATTTAGGTCTCTTCCATGTTGACCTAAAAGGCTTTTCTTTGTTTTCACTCTCTATGTGTCATTCTTCATATTCCATGAGTTATTTAGGTATAATGACATTTTGAAGCTCTATAATATCATTGTAGCAAAGACATACACCGACCCCAAATATGTGGATCCCTTATGTGTTTGTGATTTTATTTTGAGGGTAACCCCTTCCTTTTTCATGATGTAGATTCATTTGGAAACATATGACTTGGCATAGGGATTTCCAAATAATCTCTCATGTCTTCTTTATTGTTAGCATTTATCATTTTCTACTTTAAAGTAATTGGTCACAGCGTGGTGTTAGCAATTCCTTTAAAGTTGGGGTATACATTGGTATTATCATTTTGGAGAGCTTAGACTATATTCTTATATTACATTGTGTGGTCTTCTTACTTATTGCGATGTGTCTTCTTCTTGGTGGTGTCATTGGGTTTGATGTCCTCCAAGAGTGCGACCTTTCTTGGCATAGAAATTTCCTCTTAGTGGTGATGCTACACATTGCATACCCTAAGTTACGAATCTTTAATCCTAGACTTGTCCTCTCTTGGAGACATTAGGCATGATGTTCCCTAAGAGGAAACCTTACATGAACTAAGCAAAACCCCTTTGAACATGTCTTATCCTATTTTAATTTTGTTCATAGGTGTTTAGCATAACAAAGCTTGATAACCTTGTGAAGCTCAAAGTTACAACCCCTTTTCATGGCCACCAAGTATAACACACTTTGCTTGCTTGTGGTGCCTTGTTTATTCATAATTTTTTTTATCATAAAACAACTTTCTAAGCCTTATTAAGATTGAAGTTTGTATTGTGTGGTGCTTTATTAAAGTTATCAGAGGTATAAATTTGGTATGATACAAGAGCCTAATAAGATTCTCTCATTTTCCACCCTTGGGGGATCACCTAGTGGACATAGGATTTCACTAGCCCATGTGAGCATGCATTGTTGTTTGCATAGTGGACAACGAGTTTGACTTGTAAAAATTTTTGGACAAACAACTAAGGCGTGTTCCACACCGCGTTGGGAAATTGAGGCTTGATCCTTTCCATTTTCTCTTTATTTTAGTCTTTGACATTGTATGATTGAGTATTTTGTCATTTCTGCATACATATATATGTTTAACATAGGCACATGTCTCCTTGTGCCTTTGGTGGTTTTTCCATGAGATCTTAGATCTTGAAGGCTTTATCACCTTGATATTTTTCGTCTTATCTTTCCAACAATTGTACAATGAGACCTCTCTTGATTGTAGACTTTAGTGTGAGTTTGACACAAGGTCATCCTCTAACTAAAGTGGGGGCTAAATGTAGTGTAGAAAAATGTAACCCTTTACATTTTCTCACTTTTTTGGGCCCTCCTTGTTAAAATTGGACTTAATAATTCCTTAATTTAGTGTCGTTAAATGTACCCCTTTAAATTTCCACACTTATTTGGGCCCTCTTAATTAATTGAGCTTAATTATGCCTTAATTGACCCTTTAATTCATTTTCCAAAGGGGAAACCTAACAATAATTAATGCCTAAACATAACACTTTATATTGAGCAATGTGTGTTCTAGGTTTATGGATGTGGGACCCATTTACCCATGGGTATATGGGTCCTCCCTAAACCTTACGAACTAAAATTAAATTATGTTTTTGGCAGTATTTTAATGATTTGAAATCCATAATTCAATGTCGGCTTGTGATATTTGAATTTTGGGAAATTAAGGATACATACCTATAAATACAAGGTCATTTCACTAAGTTTCACCTAGAATTTTTATGTGACTTCACAAGAGCTAAATTTTATGATCAAGAGCATTCAATAGAAGATACATTAGAGTTTTATTGCAGCATTCAAGATCTATTCATCATGTCAAAGTTTTGTTGCATCATGCATGCTTTTGGAGCTAACATTGTGATGTAGATTTCATGATCAAGTCAAGCATTCAAAGTATCATTTCAAGAAAGATTCAAGTGTCAATATCCATATCCAAATCAACCATCTCATGCAAGTTGTAGGCCTCCTAAGATCTCCATTATCAAGGTTTCATTCAAGGGTTTTTTGAGTGGTAACATAGCTACAACAATGGAAATAGGGTGCCCCACATTTAAGGAGATGAAGCACAACAGTAGGGTTCCTATTTCACACTTGTTACACTCAAGGAAACCCTAGAGATCTCAATCCAAAGATAGAAAGGGGGAAATAAAACAAGAGGGTTCACCACCAAGCTAGGGCTTAGAAAGACAAGAAATGTAAATAACATGCAAAACCTAACTAAATGACCTAGGAAATGAAACTGAAATATAGAATAAAAGATTGAGAAAGTACAAAAGTGCACTTGGAAGAAGGAAGAGGTCAGAAAAAACTTCAAAACTTTGAAAACCTATTGTTTATTGCCCATTAAGATTCATACACCAGTCTGGGTGATTTATTCCTAGACTAGGGTTTTTGTGCCAAAACTGGAATCTGCCACTGTATGATTTGGATCTCCTGAAATCTAGAAAAATCCCTATATTGGGACTCATATGCCACAAGTGGTATAACAGTCCCACTTTAATTTTTTAGAGGGTTAAGGTTTGAATTAGGTCTCCAATATCTACTCTTCTTTCGACAAGTGCTTCGTTTACAGATTTGAAACCATGATTTACAACATGTAGGTGACTTTACATGTAGATGACAACCTTCTGACAACTTGATGAATTTCTTCAACCTTGAAACTTAATCTTCAAAGGATCTTCAAGCTCCAAAATACCTTGATCTGCAATCACACATGTAGAGAGAAAAAAATGTTGATTATTAGGGAATAGGGGTTTGCCTAGGTCAAACCCTATTGATATTTTTTACTATAACTAGGTTGATATTCTAATATACCTATGGAATTTCCAATTCCAATCAGGGGCAGCTCAAAGGACTTGGACCAACTGATGAGGATTTTAAAGACGTCCTACACTTTGGGCTCTGCAAGACCTGGGAGGGTGATCCCTTAATGTGTTTACAACGTCAACACCATAATTATAAAGAACATCAACAATAACATATAATCTCACTTAATAGCTCAACAAAACATGATAATGCTGAATAGAATTGGATGTTCATCAATAATATCAACCATTTGGAGTGTGAGATAGTCACAACAATACTTCACAATAAAAGATATTCATTGATTTTAAATTTGTAGCAAGCTCTAGATGAACACAAATAAAATACTGAATCTCACAAATAGATACAACTTAGATCAGGGCCCTATATCCACTAGAGGAGTCAAATTCATAAACATCAAAGGGTTCAAGACAGATTCATTACACAACATATAATTTCTTCAATGATATTGCCTTACAATATCACCAATTTGTATCCTAACTCAATACTACTTATTAGATCCTTGTACATAACATATCAACCTACAATCCCATTTAAGCATTTTAATTAATTCTTTGAAATAAAGCTAAAACAAGAATTGCACACACCACAACAGTGAGATGAACAAAATAACCCTTGATCATTTTATTCAAAATTTAGATATGCTTGTACACTAGAGAGACATGAGCTCAAATTAATAAATTTAATTCAAATTCAAGTACTATCATAAAACATTAAATCTCCATGAATTCAAAACCTACAACAAAAATTTCTCAAAACCTAACTTGCATTTTCTCTATAGCTATTGGACTTTACAATTGCTTTGCAACTTCACCTAGACTCGACCAAAACACTCTAACTTGCTAACCCCTACTTCCGGCCTTGAAATCCTTATAGAAAATGAAGGCGGAAACAAACATCGGGCTAGAAAGCACACATGTCATCAGCCACTTGGACCACCTTGTGACATTTCAAAATCTTGTTACAACAATAACCTCCCCCAGAGAATCTTCTTGTTCATTCTTATATTTCCCGTTGAGAATGGTTTGATGCAGCAACAAATCTTCAAGAATTATGTGCTTAAACTTTGATCAAAAACAAAACTGGAATCAGTTGTAACTGCAACAAATGATTTGTTAACTGTTAGCAGCCTACTCCATTTTCACTCCTCCTTAGTTAAATATATATTTACCCATTGCTAGTACTCTTCATCACTTGTCCAATTAGAACTAATTACCTCATTTACCTTGACACTATAAGTTGTATATTTAACTGCCACTTGGTTTGCCTCTCGTTCAAAAGACTGGAGGAATGAGCTGGTGCTGATAATTTTATCCATGCAATTCACTAATAAATCAAAATATGAGTCATCACAAATTAAAGTAATTTTAGCATTGATGACCTCATTATCCCGGTCCTACCATTGTTTAAATGACCTGATATTTCCATACTCATCAATTATGTCAGGCAGTAGTGTGTCACTCCAATCATTAAAACTCTTTACCAATTCTTGGATCTTCCTGCTCAAATCATCTAGTAACGCTTGAAAACCTTGCAATAACTTAACCAACACTTGAATAGGTCTTAATGACTGGGGCCTATTATTGAAATCAAACCTTGAGGCCTTATACATTACATCTAAATCATTGGCCCTAGGGATCGACTTCTTAATTAATGGTATTGCTACCTCTTGATCCCTGTCAATGTTCTTTATTGCATTCAATAATAAAGAATAAGAAGAATACATAGCTGATAATCTACTAGAAACCTTCTCATTTAAATATCGCAAGATAGTAGTAACAATCTCTCTTTGTCTTTAAAGTGTCCCCTCCTCACTCACCGTCAAAGATGCATGTAGCTCTACAACTTTCTGCATTAACTACTTCTTGGTTGGATCAACAGAGCACTCTATCTCCTCCCGAATTGGTTCCAATGTAGGGCTAAGGGAAGGAGTCTGACTAAGAGATCTCGGTGTAGAGACAATGGGGGAAACAAGAGGCAATGAATTAATCCCTAGAGCAACTGATGTTTCCCCAATCTACCTATATTTTAACCTGTACACCTTTGTTGAACCTTATTATATTCTCCAATCATAAAATTATATTTTTCCACGAGGCTCCTTTTTTTAGCTTCCTCTCTCTCTGCAGTCTTTTGTGCCAATTTGGCCACATTCACAGTTAATTTTTTGGCCTCTATGGTTGAGGTCTCTGAATCTCTTTTTATTATCAACCCCCCTCTCAAATTTGGGTTAATATCAGTAATATTTGGCTTTCTTCCTTGAGGGGCCAAAGCCCAAATTGCCAAGGTTTCATATTCCTCACTAAAGGCAGAGTCTTGCAATGCTACCTTGACCTCTTCTTCAAAATTTTGGAGAGGATGCTTGGACTTTCAAATGGCATTGAAAGCTACTGCATCAACAATGTCCCACTCAGGTAGAATCAAGACACCAAATTGATTTACTAATTTTCTCCCTTCCTCTCAAGTGATGCTCTTGAATTAATTCATTAATTCAACCTTTACCTCATCATCATTCTCCTAGTCTGACCTATCAAGCCTCAATTCTCTTCTCCTCTTACATTTCTCTTGATATTCTTCCAACTTCATTCTCCATACTAGTTGCAAGAAGATTGGTGTTTTCACAAAAGCATCATCATCTAAAAATTCCTTACAAGCCTCCATCCTTGCATCTTGCACACATTTACCTTTCATATCTAGGTCTGCTAGAACCAAATCAACTGGTCTTGGAGGGGAAGGCATGCCCATTTGCATATCTTGATCGGTGACAACAATCTCATCCACCAAGTCCTCGTAGGATTGCTCAATCCTTCGCCTCTTGGGGCTTGGCACTGATGGTGGTGGTGAGGGAATTTTCTTAGGTGATGACTCCAAATCAATTATTTTGATTGCCCTAGGTGTTTTGAGTTTGGACCTGGTTGTTCATGCAATTTCATTATCTATTTTCCCTTTCTATCTTCTTCTTCTTCATCACTGCTATCATTCCTTCTCTTGTAAATAGGCCAATCATTTGAAGGTTGGTAGGTTGGTCTCTCCTCAAGTGGCCTTGTAGCTTGTTCCGATATGCCCAAGACTAACTCCAAATTTATTTTCTTGGTCATCAAAATACCCATGATTTCTTTGAAATTCTCCATCAAAAAGTTAATATTTTTGTGATAGGGGCTGAAATACATCAATGGATCATACTTAGGATCCATCTTGTGTTTAGTGGCCAATAGGTTATCATAAGCTAGCCATTTCTCCTTGTTCAACTCCTTCTTATTTAGATCAAATTCATTTCTAACCAAGTCCTCAGGGAAATTGAATTCATGCACAAATTTGGTACCCTTTATTCTTTCTCTAAACAGGGCAAAGAAACCCTTAGGATCATGTTGCCTCTTGGGGCCAAAAATCAAATGGCATACTTAAATTTTTTTTCCAAAATGGACCCAACCTCTCTTTGAAAATACAAAATCGGATACCACAATATATTCTGGGTAAAGAGTCCCTTTACCCTTTCTTGTAAGGTTATCTTCATGGATACATCCAATCTGCCACATAACCTCAACAAATCCAGCTCTTGGTGGCACATTATATGGCAATATATGTGGGGTCCCCTGAAAACCATACACCCTCAAAACAATGTTGACTAGGTATGGAATAATGTCACCCCAATTGTGGCAAATTTTCAAATCTGGCCTCCTCCCCTTTGGCCTAAGGAAGTCATGCAACTGCTTAGGAACCCTGGGTAAATTTACCATCAACCTAGCTCTCAATCTAGATGCAAAGCAATTGTCAAACTGCACATAACTGTCATTCTCCCTATTGTATGAAAGGTCAATAGTCCACACTTGTACTGACAACCTTTCTCCATTGACAAACTACTTCAATCTCATCTTCTCAGAGAATAATTCAACATTCTTAAACAAAAAAATATACATTAACATAGAATACCAATAAAAGGGGTGCCTGCATCATTCAGCTACAATTTCAACAACCCTTCATGTATCTTTTCAGCCAAGAAGGAAGAAAAATCATATATTATAGAGAATTGGGGTGTTGTATTTGCACCCCCATAAACATATAGGCTATAGGCATCATTGTATTGGGGCTAAAACCCAAAATCTGACACAATGAGTAGAAAGTGGCCAAGAAGTGTTTTGCAAAACAATCCAATCTAAAATGCTCTTAGTCGCTAGGGCTAATATGAATTCTAGAACTTCCTACCATAGCCAAATGAGGTGGGAGCATCTTAACTCTGAAAAGGGACTTCATCCTCCTATACTCCTATTTCATTCCTTCAAGATCAATAGGGACCAAAAATACACTGGGATCACTCAAATCAAAAACTTGGAGGAACTCCTCTCTATTAATACTTAACAAAACCTTTTCGTCATTGTCTCTAACCACCCATGTGACATGATCATATATTGCAACCATTTCCTTGAGCAAGTCCACATCAGGGAACACATTTGGAACTATCAACTTCCCCATATCATACATCTAGCCATTTAAAAAAGGATGGGGCGAATTCCTCTATCCAAACCATAGTCTGAACATTTCCAAGCCCTTAAGGGGAACCCTAGCATCAACTATATTGAAAAAATTATACACTAATCCCTCTCCTAGGGTTTTTCCTCGCATGAAAACCAAACCCTTTTTCCTATTATTCGTTGAAAAGGGCAATTGATCTAGGAAATCATCATATAGGTTTCTATTCAAATAGTCAATCTAGTTGAAATGATGTTTTGATGGTGCCATCTTAAGAAAACTAAGGCTTCCTTGTATGTCAGACCTCAAACAAACTAGGGCTTTGCGAAACCATGAAATTATGAAACAAATACCTTGCAATTTCCCACAATCTAGTTCACCTATAGCCCTAAAAAAGTTATCAATAAGCCTCCAACAAGCACACAAAAAATTCCCCCAAATTCAAATTACAATTTGACCAGGGGATGCAAAATTCAACTTATGACTTTGTGCTCATAGAAACCCTAATCTTCACTGTAACAACATGTAAATTCATCCTCGGCTTTGAGACTGCTCTGCAAAAATTCTTGAATTCTTAGTGATACAATGGAACAGAAAAATGGTCACTTTATTTCAATAAAATCATGTAAGAGAATGTCTCATCCACCATTAAAGCTCACTCACGCACTACACAACAACTCCAATCGAATTTGATGTAGATTCAAATATTATTCGTTGATCTTTCATTTTGGTGGGATCATCGAACGACTGCCTTCAAAACAATCTGACATGACCTCATCCGTGGAAATAATGGCCCACCATATTCTACGTCGCTAAGGAAATCCATGTGGCACTCACCTGTGATATTGCAATCAGTAAAAACCTTGCAAATTCTGATCACGCGATGGCGGGAAACCATGGATCTGAATCATCGAAGATCCTTCTCATTCAAAATAGCAACCAACTCTAACATTAAACATCGAGCACCTTTCCTGTCGAGATTAAAACATCTTTGTCCATTTGAACCACGTGCATCTTATAACTACTTTAGTAACCCATCAGATAATGTATTAAAACTGGATTAATGTATTTAAGTATTCCTATCATTCCTTCGACTTGACTAGATGAGATATGTGGTGCTCACCTCTGATATCACGATCAACCAAAACTACGTGGTGGGGTCATCATGAGATAGCGAGGAATAACTGAGATCAAATGGTGATTCATCAACGATCATGCAAAATTTTCCCATTGCAAAATATAAAATATTTTTTAAAAGCATGAGGGGACATTACTAGGCCAACGACAACCGATGACATAAGTTGTTTTTAAAAGAGGGAGCACGGGACCATCCTAGACCTAGGAAAGAATAAAGTCTAGTGAAAGAAATAAAACGATAGGTCAAAAGGGTCCAAACCTAGACAAAATGATGAGGCTTAAGTTGTTTTTAAAACCCTCCAAAAGTAACGACAAAATAGACCCGAACCCAAGGTATAAGACAAGACACTAGGGTTTTACATAAAAATATGAAAACAAATGTAAAACCCCAACCTTAAGCTTTTCTCAAACATTAAGTAGGACCAAAAACATAGGAAAGATCAAATGGAACTTATAGAGTAGAAATTTGAAGTTCTATCAGTGGCTCCAGTTGGGGACGTTCATTCCATTAGAATGAAGTGAGATCTCAGAATCTCAGGTTGAGCAGACCAATTGCAGAGACAACCAAAAGGGGTTGTCTAGACCAAACAACCCAGCAGGAAAGAAACCTACCACTAACATATATACAAACCTAAACTTTTGTTCATGGAAAAAACATACTTCAAGTAAAGTACAACTTCAAGAACTGTCCATGAACTGGCAATTCAAGAATACCCCCTATCATCTCTTAGAGGAAGTATGAATCTTCACCCCACTTACTGTTGATAAAAAATGGACCCAACCAAATTGCATCAAGTTTTCCATGTTTTACTTTATCCTCTAATCTGGCATTCCACATTAGGACTAAATCTCCATCTTGGAAGCTCCTTGCAGTTGCCCTTTTGTCATAAAAATTATTTATTTGCAACTGTAATTTTTCATTTTTCCTTTGAGCCTCCCTCTTGGTTTCATCTAATTCTATAAGAGCTTCTACTCTCAATTGCATTTCATCATCAATTTCATTGTCATATGTCTAGACAAACTTATACATCTCCATCAAATTGTTTTGGGGAAACCTTGCATTTATCCCATAGACCAAATCAAATGGGGTACATCCTATTGCTTTCTTCACAGTTACCCTATCTTCCCAGACTCCTAATCTCAACTTAGAATCCCAAGCCTTCTTATTTTTATCCAGGATTCTCTTAATGATTTTCATGAAGCTTTTATTGCTTGATTCTGCTTGTCCATTTCCCTGTGGGTGATATGGTGATGATTAATAAATTTGGATCCCATGCTTCTCACAAAAATTTGTGTACTTCTCAGATCTGAAACACATTGCATCATCCAAAACAATAATTTCTGGACATCCAAACCTAGTCAATATGTTGTTCATCAGGAAGTCAATTACCACTTTACTGGTTGCTCTCTTTGTTGTAATTTCTTCCACCCACTTGGTAAAATAATCGGTGGCCACCAATATCCATGAGTGGCCCCCACTAGATTTACATGCTCTCTCTCCCACAAAATCATTACCCCATTGCTGAAATGGAGATTGCACTGCAATTGGTTTTAGAGGCAAGTTACTAGAGAATTTTAACTTACCAGAGAAATGCTGACAAGCATCACATGTCTTTACCAATTATTTTGCATTTTGAAAATCGTAGGCCACCAAATTCTAGCCCTCAGTATCTTATGGGGAGTTGTTTTGGCCATGTAATTCCCTCAATAAACTCCAATGTGCATATCAATCAGAATTTCTTGTGCTTAATTTTGATCTACACACCTTAGCATGACACCTTCCCCATTTCTCCACCAAAGCTTACCAACTACAATAACATACTTGATAGCATGTAATTTCAATGTCCTTTTTTCATTTTCACTCAAATTTTTAGGACATTTCATCTTTTGCAAATAATAAATCACACCTTTATACCATTCAAAATGTTCCATATCACATATGTGTGATCTATTCTCCTCTTCATGCAAATTTATCTGATTTTCTTCGGAATTAATTTGGACCATAAGCTTGACCAATCCTTGTGCTCTTACCAGCTTAGTAATTTGGATCTCAATATTGAATTCCTGGATCCTATTGATCCATCTACACCATCTTCCTGATACTTCCTGTTGTGTGAAAATATCTTTGAGAGTAGCACTCGGTACATATGCAACTAAAATAGCTTGCATCAAATAAGGCCTAAGGGCTTTTACTACATTTACCAATGCATATGTCTATTTCTCATTTATATCATACTTAAGCTCCACAACCTGTAAATATTTGCTGAAAAATGCTATAGGTTGTTCAAAACCTTCTGCATTCTTTTGCAACAATACAACTACAATTGTGTGGAAAGAAGAAAATGAAAAGATCTATAAGGGTTTTGAAAAATTACGGGTTTTCAATATAGGAGCCTCCTTTATTGCTTGCTTAATGGCCTGGAAGGCCTATACAAAATCCTCTCCCCATTCAACCTTATTTCCCTTCTTAAGCATCTTGGAAATTGGGCGAACTGTCTTAGAAAAATTTGTCACAAACCTCCTTAGGAAGTTTATTTTTCTAAAGAAAGCTTGTATACCTTTGACATTGCGAAGTTGTGAGATTTTGTTTATTGCAATTACCCTCTCTAGATCAATTTTAACTCCATCCTTGGAAAAAATATGTCCCAACAATTTTCCCTCTCTTACCCCAAATGCACATTTCTTCGGATTCAAAGAGATACCATACTCCAATGCTCTACTAAATACCTTCTCCAAATTCTCACAATTATCCTCTTCTTTTTTGGAGTATGTTGTCAAGTCATCTTGGTATATCACCAAAAATAAGTTAATGAAATCTGAAAATTCCACATCCATGGCTCTTTTGAAGGTAGCCCCTACATTTGTTAGACCAAAAGGCATTATCACATAGACATATGTTCCCCAGGGTGTAGTGAATGTTGTCTTATATTGCTCAAACTCCTTGACCATGAGCTGGTTGTAACTAGAGAACCCATCCATTATACTTCCATTATTGGTAATGGATAGTTATCTTTTAATGAACACACATTCAAATTACTGAAGTCCACACATAACCTGATGTCTCCATTTTTATTTCTCACTGCTACAAAGTTTGACACCCAGGATGAATGTCTGATTGGCTTAATGATCATTGCATCCCTTAGCTTCATTAACTCTTGTATTTTGGGGGCTAAGGTAGGATTAGCAGGGCTTCGTTTTTGCCTAAATGGCTTGGCACCATCACTCAAAGGAATCTCATGTTGGAACTGATCCTCCCTATATGCCTTAAGATCATCATAGGACCATGCAAACAGATGTCTAAACTTCCTTAAGTCAATTAGCATCCTTCTCACCTTTGGTGATAGTTTCTTTCCAATATATACTTTTTTTGGTGATGCCTCTGTTCTAAGATTTATCTCTTCCAAGTCATCAGAATATGAAGCAGTATGATTAGCCTTTGTCCTATCCTGATTGTCAAATACTCTTTCTAATTCAAGTAAACCCTTAGGAATTGTATTTGTTTTTAACCGAATGAACTCATTTCCAAACACAGTATGTTTACCATCAATTGTTTCCACAAAAGCTCCAAATTCAATTTCTTGACTTTCGTATTCATCCACACAATTTAGGAACCTTAATATGTCATTATCATTATCAAAAACTTGCCATTTTTGAATATTATTAGGAGTTGATGGTCTGGTTTGCACTTCAACCTTTGAGATCCCAGCAAAGGTTATATCATCTAGTTTTAATGCAATATTCGCTAATAAATCTGCCACTTTGTTGTGGCCTCTCTCCATCCAACTTATGCCAAATGCATCAAAAATTTCCAATTCATCCCAAACAACATTCCTATACTGTTTCAACCTCTTATTCTTTGATACATACCTAGCTCTAACTTGGGAAACCACAAGCTCAAAATCTCCAATTACCTTGAGCTTCTTAATCCCATGCTTTTCAGCTAATCTTAACCCTAATAACAGGGCCTCATATTCCACCACATTATTGGTGCAATCAAATGATAGAGTGAAAGAGAACCTGAATGTATTTCCATTCGGTGATCGTAACAAAACACATGCACCAGATCCTTCTTTCGAACTTGCACCATCAAAGTACATAGTCCAAAAGTCATCACACTCAGAGAATTTTTTTACTTCTGTATCAATCGGTGCACTGGGCTGATCACAATTTCTAGGGAACTGCTCAATTCTAAATTCATTTATGCCATTATCAATAAAACATGCCATATTTTCAGTTAGATCATGCTCAATCATGTGGGGCACTTTTGATTCTCTTTCAATCTTGACATTTTTTCCATCAATGGAGAAAGTAACAAATGATAGGTTACAATGCATGTTACCCCCCATTGATGCATTCCACTTTCTTGATAATAGCATCCCAAAGTGTGGTGGGATGTTTGCAACTAGTACAGTCATGGCTAAGTCCTTCTCAGGATACTGAGTCAATTTATAAGGCAATGCTCTGATAGTCCCAATAACTGACACTTCCCTTGAATCCATTGCATATCATTTACCTTAAGTAGTATCCACTGTCAAGCCTATTGCCTCCATGATCTTGACTAGCATAATATTTTTTGATGCCCCTGAATCTATCATACAATTCCTTAAAGTCTTCCCATTTATAACAAACTTAAGAAAAAGGGGTTTATGTTTTCAAGGCACGCATTAATGGAATTCCCTAAATATACAGGGGAAATTTGTGACACAATTCCCTCCACTTATTTCTCTTTCCTTTCTCCTTCATCCTTTGCTTCTTTACAACTACCTTGCTCAACCCTATTAACAAGAAGACCTGTGATCAAGGCTATTGTCTTCTCCTTATGTTCATCTATTCTCATCATTTCTAGCAAAGGTACAATAACTTTAACCTAAGAAAGCATTTGAAACATATCTATGGGTGTATATTTTAGCAAGTCAGACACCATACCTTCATCATTTTCTTTCTTTTGTTTTTTGCTTCCCTCAAGTTTCTTCCATCTCCTATCCTCTGAAGCAGGATCAATAGACTTTGTAATCACTTTAGTCTTCACCAATGATGAAGCTACATCTTCTTGAGGCTTTGGAGTTTCATTCTTTTTCGCCCAAATCTTATCATTCTTAACCTCTTTAACTTTGACATCTTTCTTGTTATCAACTTTAATAACCCTATTTTTGTCCTTTTGTTCTTTAATAAACAAGCCAACAGGTTTACCCTGTTCACCACCCATAGTTCTATTTCTCAATTGAAGTGAGCTTCTCATTTGAGTAGCCATTTCCTTAGTCAATCTTGCAATCTCTTCTTTTGATGGTCTCCTTAGGGACACTGAATCTTCATCCTGTTCCATATTGCAAGCATTATGGTCAAAATCACCTTCCTCATCAGAGAAAACCTGTTGATGGTATACCTCAATTCTTTGCCTTTGATTATCCACATCAACTCCCTGTGATTCATCATTAGAGGAACACTCTGCATCATCAATGTATGATCTGGACATACAAACATCCACATCACCTTGCTCAATTTTAGGAGTCTACTCATAAGTTTCCTGCTCTGTTCCCTCAGCAACAAGAAACTAAGCAATACCATAGTGATTTTGATCATGTGGATGTTGGAAAACCTCACACCATGGCCTATCTTGTACCAGATTTACTAAATACTTCTACAGGGGATCTAGGGTATGTTGATCATGATTAGGTTTCTGGCTAGGTAAGATTGGTTTTCCATCTTTCCAATTTGTATTATAAGGGTAATTTCTCAACCTAGGTTGTCTTTCATTCTTATTATATTGTTGCATATCATTTCCTATACCCTTTTCTTGTTTGGCAATAGTATATTTTATGTCTTTTAGAGTTCTCAAGACCTTATCCCATTTCTCATCATCCTTAGGCTTTTAAGAAGAAACCTTCTCAACCTTATCCTTGGGATTTTCCAAAAGTGTGGGCTCTTATCTCCTACCATATTTCCCAGAAGCTCACCTATTACTCTGAATGTTTATAGCCACCCTGAAAGCATCCCTCCTAGTCTGAGGGTCTTTATCTCTAAGGAGATATACCATTTTAGCATCTAAATCATTGAAATATTTGGTTAGACAAACATTCTCATCAAGACTCAAAACCTGGAACAACTTATACATTGCCTTTTCAAATATTAGATTAAACTTTGATACAGGCTCATTTAGTGACTTCTTGATATTGTTGAACTCATTTAACATGAAACTGGCATTGGTTTTATGACCATACTATTCCTTCAAACATTTTTCAAATTCATCCCATGAACCAATACTGGCATTAGGTAAACCTCTGTACCAATCCCTCAGATCCTCTACCAAGGATTGTACAAACATGTTCATTACAAAATCTTCATGCTCTACCTCATAATCATTTAGCATATCCATAAAGGCTTTTAAATTTTCCTCTGCTATTACAACATTATTGCCAACAAATTTACTCATCTTTTCTCTCAAATCATCAGGGATGGGATCTAGATAACCTAGAATACCATCAAAGAATAATTGGCTATATCTTTCCAGTTGTATAGGTCTTCTTGAAATAATCCTTCAATCTTCTGAGAGTCAACACCAGATCCTATGTTATGTATCCTAGGTTCATCCTTATTTAGATTTACAAACTTAGTAGCATGGGTTCTCAGGCCAAAGTTGTTTCTATTAGTAGCCCGATTAGTTTTAGGACCATATTCCAAATAATCTTGGTGACTTGATGAGGTTGCAGCTTGTGTAGCCTCATCCATGTTTTGCATCTTTAAGAAACCTATTTTCCTTTTCATTTTTGCATTTGCAGCCTCAATTTTTATCCTCTGCAATTCCTCAACAAGAGCCTCACCCTCCCTTCTAACCTTTTCTAAGGCAGTTTCAGCTTGTAATGGTACATGTGGCAGTAGGTCTTGTTTAGGAGGGTGGGAAGTCACCTTATCACTTATCTTAATCCCCTTAGCTTTTTGTTTTCCCTTGTCTAAAACGGGTTTTGGATTTGGATCACTTGGTTGAGGCTTGACAGGGTCTGACGGTTTTGGGTTTGAGGGTTTTGATCGGGTATCAACCTAACCTACAGGACCTACCTTAGACACATGCTTTATTTCCTTATAAAAAATTTCATGTACAATAGAGCCCTCAACATTTGGCTCAGGTTTTTCTTGGTTCAGGGCCTTCATTGTTGCCAACTGTCTAATCAATCTATCTCTTTCAATCACAACATGCATTAGTTATGTTTCTCTCTCCTTTTCCTTTTTCCTCCTGAGCTCAACTTGTTTTTGCATCTCCCACCTTAAGGATTCAATGTCTCTAAAAACATCATTAGGGTCAAGCAAGGTCATCTCAGAACTCGATGTATCACTTAGATCTATCAGGTTCAATTCTTCAAGTACATGCTCATACAATAAAGGAGTTCCATCATCCTTAGTAGGAGGAGGAGGCACATCATTGGTGCTTTCTCTGTGATGGTTTTGAATTCTACTCCCACTTCTTCTCTTTTTCAGAGTATTGAACACTAATAGGTCCTTTATTTTGACATGTTACATCCTCTTGGTTTGGTGTATTAAAAAATGCATCAAAAAATCCACAACTATCTGACTCTAAAATTTTAGACACCTTTTCAAAATTTTCAGGGATAGGATGTAAATACTTAGTTGTACCTTGCTATATAAGGTTCTGTGACATGGGAGAAGCATGACTAGATTCTGATTTTTTCTTTATCCAGTCCTTCTTCTTTGTTTTAGGAATTTCACTCTCCATTATCTATTCCAGATGGTTTTTCATGAACAACCTGGTGTTCTTCATTCTGCATACTTGTCCAAAAGATCCTTCAACTTATATTAAATCTTCAAAATAAGATGTACACTGGTGTAGAGACTTCAGAGTCGCCACCCAATTATCTTGGGAATACCAAATATCCAAAGATACTTGGTGTATTTTCAAAAGACCTTTGGTACTTTGTTTTGAAAACGCACAATGTATTTCACCACTGACTCAAAATGATTTGAATAACAAAAGATATGGACAAACTTAACACAGAACCACAGGATCGACCTTTAAATCACATAAATACTTATGAAAAATCTATGCAAAATGGATAACCGACACACTGACAAGAAATATTTAGATTAACATCCTCAATAGAGTCACCATTTTGTTGGTTGTTTTTACTGTAACCAGGTTGATCTTCTAATCTACCTATGGAATTGTCAATTCCAAACAAATCTATGTTGTATCTGTTTGTGAGATTCGGTATTTTATTTGTGTTCACCTGGAGCTTGTTAAAAATTTAAAATCAATGAATATATTTTATTGTGAAGTATTTTTGTGACTATCTCATGCTCCAAATGGTTGATATTATTGATGAACAACCAATTCTATTCAATATTATCCGGTTCTGTTGAGCTATTAAGTGAGATTATCTGTTATTGTTGATGTTGTTTATAATTATGGTGTAGAGGTTGTAAAAACATTAATGGGTCATCCTCCCGAGTCTTGTAGAGCCCAAAGTGTAGGAGGTCTTTAAAATCCTTCGAGCTGCCCTTGATTGGAATTGGTAATTCCATAGGTAGATTAGAAGATCAACCTGGTTACAGTAAACACAACCAAAAACCCATATTTAGGTAATTAAACCAAGTGATGAAATAATGAAATAAGGACATGAAACATGAAATAATGATACCTTGAATGATGTCCTAAGATGTAAATCAACAATCTAACATGAAGTGGCTATGAAGAATGTAGATCTTGATCCTAAACATTAATATGAAACAATGCTTGTAAATGGATCTACAATGCTACATCACAAAACTAGCTCAAAAACATGCGTGATGCATGATGAATTTGATATGATGTTGGATCTTGAATTTTTGCAACAAATGATGAAGAATTCTTCCCTTGACTACCATAGTAATGATCTTGAATACTCTACGAAGTTGTTGTGAAGTCTTGGAATGCTTAACTCTTGATTGCTTGGGATGATATCATGAATGCTTATCTAAAATAATGATTTGAGACCTTGTTTATATAGGAAATCCATCCAACTTACTATTTATTAGATCCCAGAGGCTGGCATTCATGAAATTTGAACTTAAAACCTTGATTTCTAGCTCAAAACCCTAAAAAGGGGCCAAATGGGACTCATATGCCACTTGTGGCATAAAGGTCCTATCTGGATGGGACTCATATGCCCAATGTGGTGTATGGGTCCCACCATGCCTTTTTAACTTGAGAAAATGTCGGGGAGATGGGAAATTAAGTATATTTGATGATGTTGTTGGGGTTTCAGTTGAAATAAGCCTTGAGATGCATATTATAGGGTCTTAGGGGCCTATTAATGATTATATGAAGGTCATAAATGCAAAAGGTCCTAAAAATTAATGTGAGGGTACAAATAAGTACATTTTACAACATTAAATTAAGGAAAAATTAGGTCTATTTAGCTTAAAAGGGGCCCTAAATCCAATTTGAATGTGGAAAACACATTACAACACTAGATCAAGGCAAAATTAGGTCCATTTTAATGTTAATAATTCCCAAATTAAGTAAGGAAAAGGGGTACTTTTCCGTTGTTCCATCTAGCTCCCACTTTAGTGAGAGGAGGAACTTGCTTCAAATTCACACTAAAGAAGACATTTAAGAGGGGTCCAAGTGTACTAATGCAGATGGTCTAGGATGAAAAAGATCAGAGGAGTGGTCAAGCCTCGAAGATCCAAGATCCTACATCAAACTGACATAAGCACAAAGGGACATGCATAAGGTGTTTGATATGCAACAAAACAAGATACACAAATATGCAATGTCAATAACTAAAAGAAAGAAAAATAAAAACCAGAAAAAATAAAAAAGAGGTGGATCAAGCCTCGACCAGTTGTCCAATGTGATGTGGATTAGATCTAAGTTGTTTGTCCAAAAATGCACATTCACTCTAAGGAAATGGAACTCTAGGTTGTCTGCTAGGTGAGTATCCAAAAAGGGTGACACATACGCACACAGTTGATATGCGTTCACACACACAAGAAAGTGGCTATGGGAAAGTCACACCTAAGATTGGCTTCTCGTTCAACTAGACCAAAGCTATACCCCCTAATAAATTTTATAAGGCACCACACAAAAATGAACTTTGAGCTTCATGAGGAAAGTAAAGCTTCGTATGCTTGAAACTCATGAACAAACATGATGGCTCCACAGATAAGCAAAGTATGTTATACAAGGTGGCCATATAATAAAAAATGTAAAAAGAGTGTAAGGTACTCTCAAAGGGATTTTTCTTAGTTCATGTAAAGTCTCTTCTTAGGGAACATTGTGCCTAGTATCTCCAAGAGATGAAAAATCAAAGAAATATCATGCTCTCAGAGGATATCAAGCCTAATGACACCACCAAGAAAGGGACACATCATAAGAAGAAAGAAAAATCACATAGTGGAACATGAGTGCCGATGTATTCCCCCACATTAAATCATTTTATTAGACCATTTATGTGAGAAATTACTTTAAGGTAGAAGAAGACATGAGAGGTTATTCAGAAATCCCTATGCCAAGTCATATGTTCCCAAATGAAACTACATCATGGATAAGGGTTTTTGCCAAAATGCAACAAATAAAGATAACTCCCATACCTCATGAGAGGATGATGCATATCTTTAAGAAACCTAGAAAGGATTTGTGTTCTCATGAAGAAGCCAATCCTTCTCAAAAACATAAACCCCTTTAATCTGAATTGAAAGATTGTTGTGGTCTTGGATATAAAATCCCTCCTAAACATGGATATAATGAACACACGAAGAAAACTGACATATCATAATCTTTCAAGAAACATCTAGATCTACCACCTTTATCTCCATTTTCATCTAAGGCCTTATCATTTAGTGTGTGTATGACATCTTGTGCAAATAAATTAGCATTTTATTCTATTGATCAAGAGGGTATCTTGTCTAGACTCCTCCAAGATTGTTTGATATCCCTCCCTCCAAGAACACGAAAAATAATTTACTACAAGAGTTCATTTTGTGCATATCATAGAGTTCATGGTCATTCTACTAATCAATGTAAGGCTTTCGATAATAAAATTCAAAATCTTAAGGAGTGTGGTGCTCTTCCTTATGTTGGGACACCTAATTCCTCTAATCAATACTAATTTTCACTCTAGCATGTTTCTCATCAATCACCTTGGTTGGTACTTTTCTTTCACTAAGTGGGGGCAAGGGGTTAGGTAGCCTTGGCCTCGTATGCCACTTTTTATTATCCCTTTTGGCTAGTTGACTGTCTTTCATGTACACATATAAGATAGATCTTGAAATGTGGATGACATTCCTTATGTTGGCTTGCATGTGACATACTTATCCATGATGTAGTTTCATTGTCATAGGGATTTTTGAATAACCTCTCATGTATTCTTCTACTTTAAAGAAATTTCTCAGAACAATGGTGTTAGCAACCACTTTAAAGTGGGGGCATACATCAACATTCATGTTTCACTATGTGATTTTATTTCTTCTTGGAATGCATCCTTTTCCTGGTGCTGTCATTGGGCTTGATATCCTTTGAGAGCGTGATACTTCTTTGACTTGTTCTCTGTTGGAGATATTAGGCACAATGTCCCCTAAGAAGATACCTTACATGAACTAAAAAAAATCCCTTTGAATGTACCTTACACTATTTCACATCTACAACATCTGTTATATGGCCACCTTGCATAACACACTTTTCTTTCCTATGGTGCCATCTTGTTTGTTCATGAGTTTCAAGCATACAAAGCTTTCCTTGCCTCATGAAGCTCAAAGTCCATTGTTGTGTGGCACCTTATCAAAGTTATCAGGAGGTATAGCTTTGGTATTGTTGTACGTATAAGATCTGAACTTAGGCATGAATTTCCCATAGCCACTTGCTTGTGTGTGTGAGAACATACCAATCACATGTGTATGTGTCTCACCTCTATGGGGGATCACCTAGTAGACAGCCTAAGGTTCTACTAGCCCTTGTGAGAATGCATTTGGTTTGTATAGTGGACATCATTTTCCACTTGTAAGCCACCCTCTTTGTGGATACTCACCTAATGAAAAACCTAAAGTTTTGTTGCATCAGAGTGAGCGTGCATTTTAGACAAACAAGCTTAGATCTGATCAACAACATGTGGGACAAATAGTCAAAACTTGATCCACCTTTTCTTTCTTTTTCTTTCATCTTTATGTCTTTGACATTGCATGATTATGTATCTTGTTTTGCTACATATCATACACCTCGTGTGTGTCCCTTTGTGCTTATGTTGGTTTGACGTAGGATCTCGGATCCTAGGGGCTTGACCAACCCATTTATCTTTTTCATCCTAGACCATCCACATTGGTACACTTGGACCCCTCTTGAATGTCTACTTTAGTGTGAGTTTGAAGCAAGTTTCTCCTCTCACTAAAGTTGGGGCTAAATGTAGTTTAAAAAAATGTTGTCCTTTACATTTTCACATTTAATTTGGAAATTATTGACATTCAAATTAACCTAATGTTTCCTTGATCTAGTGTTGTAATGTGTTTTACAAATTCACATTAGATTTAGGGCCCTTTTAAGCTAAATTGACCTAATTTTTCCTTAATTTAGTGTTGTAAAGTGTATTTATTTACAACTTCACATTAAGTTTTGGGCCCTCTTACATTTATGAACTTCATATCATCATTAATAGGCCCCTAAGACCCTTTATTATACATCCCAAGACTTATTTTAATTGAGATCCCAGAATAATCAACATTTGAATACACTTAATTTTCCAACTCCTCAATATTTCTTTTGCCCAAAAAGGCCTGGTGGGACCCATACGCCACCTTGGGCATATGAGTCACACCCAGATGGGACCTATATGCCACAAGTGGTGTATGAGTCCCATTTGGCCCCTTTTTAGGGTTTTAAGTGGGAAATTAGGGTTTTGAATTCAAATTTCATGAATGTTAGCATTTAGGATCTAATAAATGATAAGTTAGATGAAGTTCCTATATAAACAAGGTTTCAAATCATTATTTAACCTAAGAAATTATAATATCAACGTAGAAAATCAAGATTTAAGCATCATAAGACTTCACAAGAGCATCATAGAGTATTCAAGAGCATTTCTAAGGAATTCAAGGGCATATTTCTTCATCATTTGTTGCAGGAATTCAATATCCATTATCATGTCTAGGGAATAAAGCATCAAGCACATTTTTGAGCCAGTGTTGTGATGTAGCATTCAAGATCCAATATTAATCATTGTTCTACATATAATTCAAGATCAAGATCTACATTCTATATGGCCACTTCATGTTAGATTGTTGATTTGCATCTCAAGACATCATTCAAGGTATCATTGAACCACCAAAAAGATATACAAGAAGGGAAAGAGGATTCCCCTTACTAGGCCCCTACAGTTTTTCACCTAGGAGCTCTTGATTAGAAAATGGCTCTCTTTCACCTAATGATATGCTTTTTGGGTGAGTTCATTCAAATATAGGGGTTGTGTTGTGTGTGATTATGTCTAAATAAAATAGTCTAAGTGTTCGAAATGGATAAAAGAAACTAAATATTGATGTAGAACCTACAAAATAGACTATGTTTAAAAAAAAATGTTGTGTGTAAGCATAAACTAGAATGACCTAAAAATGTAAACTTTGACAAAACAAAAAGTTATAAATAAAAGAGGAGTACCTAGAAATGTATTGCAAACCTGGGGAACTCTGAAATTCTAAAAATACTGCTTTTTATGTTTGATGGGACACTTGTTTCAAGTTGGGCGACCTAGTCCTTTTTCGGGGTGATTTCGAGAAATTGACTTGAGCCTTTTTTCGGCGAAATGGGTATCTGGATCTGCATAAATCTTTGGAAATTAAGCATAGTGGGCCGAGGTCACCACAACTAGCGGGAATGTCCCTGTTTCCTTTTCAGGAGATTCAGAGGGGGATTTTGTAGACCTCAACCTGCAATTCTTCTCCTAGTAATTTTCTTGGATCTGGAATTGCAAAACTCGACATGTAGGTGTCTTTTTGTGGATGTTTTTCCCTAGTTGTCAAGAGATGCCCTAAAGGAGTCTTCAAGCCATTCTTTGAATGATCTCCAAACCTACAAAATGCCTAAATCTACAAACACACACAAAGGGAAAGAGATATTGTTAAGGCATGGGGGCTTGCCTTGGTGAAGCCCCTTTTAGATAGTTAAATCAAATGAAGAGACAAGATAATAGAGCATGAAATGTGAAATTATGGATTCAATACCTTGTCATGATGAATGATCTTGTGTTGTTGCAACAATCAACCCTTGAATACCTTGGAGAGATGTCTTGATGACTTAGTATACAAAAAACCCTAGCTTTCTTGAGAAGAGTGGTGGATGAAGAGTGGAGAGGAGTGTGAGTTGAGTGATGTATCTAATGAGAAATTAGGGTTTTTAGGCTTATTTATACAAGTTATACCTAATTTTCTCAAAATAACACCATACAGGCTGACCTTAGGGTTTTAGAGACAAAATCCCGAAAGAAACTTAAGTTAAAATTGAATTTTATGCCACATGGGACTAGGTTGCCCAAGGTGGCGACCTAGTCCACCTGGGAAAATTTCATCGACTTTCGATAATTAAAATGTAATTATTTATGTTTTTCACGATTGTCTCATGAAAACACACTAAGATAGGACTTATATGTGTATTAGGGGTCATTATAGCATAAGAAAGGGTTAATTAAGTGATGGAAAGCCTAGGAGAGTGTGAAATTTTTTTACAACACCTTTCAACACTTTAGAAAAAGGCTTGGAAAGGGGTAAAAAGAGGCTACAAATGGTCGAAAATCCATAGGCAAAGGTCCAAATGAGCGAAAAGTGTCAATGTCTACACTTTTTGGTGACAAATTTAGGCCCCACTTTAGTGAGAGTATGAACTTGATTAAAAATTACACTAAAGTAGCCCAATGGAGATGGTGAAGAATGAAAAAGAAGAACGGGAAAGATGAAGGAGGTGATCAAGCCCCAAAGGATTTGAGATTCTACATCTAAAAGAAATCAATGCCAAAGACACATTCAAAGGTGAATGCATTACAACAAAACAAGATACATGATCATTTAATGACTAGGGTTAGTATGAAGAGAAGGGAAAGGGTGAAAAAGATTCGCTCACTCTGGGGCTACTATACATCAAGTTGTCCATGGGGTGAGTTGTTCCAAAGAGGGAGAGAAACATACACATGATTGGTATGCACTCACAAAGGTGGCTATGGGGAAAGTCGTGCCACTTGTTGGGCTTCCCACTCAAACCATACCAAAGTTATACCTTGTGATAACTTTGATAAGGCACAACAAAAGGAAGTGATGTTTTGAAATGATTTTCAAAGGGATTTTTCTTTTGTTCATGCAGCGTCTCAACCTAGGGAACATTATGTGCAATGTTGCCAAGAGAGGAAAAGTGCAAATGTACTCATCTTGTATGTAAGAGAGGCAAAGGCTCATCTTGTATGCAAATGTATCAACTTGAGTAACATTGTACATAATATTTTCAAGAGAAGGAATCACAAGAAAAAGAAAATCACATAATGACATGTGAGTGGTGATGTATGCCCCCAGTTTAAAGGAATTGTGAAACACTTTGCTGTGGGAAATTTCTTTAAAGTAGAAGAGGAAGAGGACATGAGAGATTGTTTGGAAAGCCCTATGCTGAGTCATATGTTTCCAATAAGCTATATCATGAAAAGGAGTGTATGTCATAGGAGAGTCAACTTAAGATGTATAATCCACATCTCAAGCTTGCTCTTATATGTTCATGAAAAGTTAACGACTAGCCAAAAGAGACAATGAAAAGTGACATACAAGGGAAAAAGGCTAACTAACCCCTTTCCCCCACTTAGTGCAGGACAAGAGTGAGCCAAAAGGTTTGAGGGAATGCAAGGTAGAGTGAAAATTAGTATTGATTAGAGGAAAGAGGTGCCCCCACATAAGGGAGAACACCAAGAAAATTAAGATGTTGGATTTTACTACTCAAGGCCTTACACTCATTAGTGTAATGAATATGAACTCAATGGTAGGCACAAAAGGAATGTTTGTTGTAAAATTTATTTCGAGTGCGAGGAGGAAGGGATATCAAGTGATCTTGGAGGAGTCTCGACAAGATACCCTCTTGATTGAGTATAGAAGGTGTTCCTTTCATTTGCAAAATGGAAGGGGCTTGCTTAGTATAGAATGTCATACCTACATAAGGCTCTATAGATTGAGATATTTTGTATACTCCTTTGGAGGAGTGTGTAAAATCTGAATCAATAGTGGGTTGTAGGATGAAATGGGCATTAAGCAAAAAGTCCTTTGTTGGATTCAAATGATCACTTTCTAAGTTTTTCTTGGAAGGGTGAGGGGGGATGATGTTAATGTTGGAGGAATACTTGATGATCTTGATTAAAGGAAAAAATCCAAGACCACGATATGTTGTTTGTGTGTTAGGCTTGATAGGGTTGCAGATACCTTGTTCGTTAGCACCACAACCTTTGCCACTATAGCCAAGTTGCTAATGAGCTCATAACATTTTCCATAGAGGTTTTTCATCACTTTTGGATTGGTGAGGGTTCATTATTTGCATTGGTGGCTAGAGTAGTCGAGGTGGATGCTTTCAAAGGATCGACCAAGTCTTGTGTTGTCAAGACTGCGTTTCCCATGTTAGAGTCTTGGTTTGTGATCTTGGAGTCTCCTAGTAAAGGAGGGGTAAAGGTTAAGGAATCCCAATCATCATCTAAGGACTTTGGTTGTACAGGTTCCAGTTGCTTAGCTGGTATTGAAGTGGTGAAAAGGTTGGATTTGTTGTGCTCAAGTTGTAAGACACTGTAAGGTTCAGGATCAACGTTAAGTGTGTACACTTGGTTGTTGTAGATGTACTTCATCTTATGATAAAGAGTGGAAGGCACACCATTCATTGCATGAATCCATGGCCTACCTAAGATGAGGCTATATGAAACATCATTAGGAATAACATTGATCAATGTGTTTAATGTGGCCACTCCAATGGTGAGAGGCAAAGTGATCACACCAAGCAGCATTTTTCCTACATCATGAAATCCACTGATAGACAAGGAGGAAGCTTGGATGGTTGATTTATCAATATGGAGCCTATCCAAGAGATTGAAACTACACACATTAACTTTAAAGCAATTATCAACAAGGGTTTGCTTTATCCCGATGCATTTTTATTGAGATATGATCATGAAAGATTCAACTTTGTTTTGCACTTCCAAAGGAGGGAGCTCTTTTTGGTGGAAAAT
Organism: Sequoiadendron giganteum; assembly: GCA_007115665.2. Taxonomy (NCBI): domain Eukaryota; kingdom Viridiplantae; phylum Streptophyta; class Pinopsida; order Cupressales; family Cupressaceae; genus Sequoiadendron; species Sequoiadendron giganteum. Next base: position 420,122,200 of record CM021110.1, on the reverse strand, counting down.
AATGTCAGCAATGCCATTTGTTTGTGCATTGGAAGGGACAAGAAGTTTTTGTAAGGAATCCTGCATTATGTTGTGATAGTGAGGGGAAGCTTGGATAAGGTCCCATAAAGATATTTTAGCAGGAGTAGTTCTTAGTTGATCCACAAGGTCATACTCCCAAAGGAATGAATTTAGGCGAGGGCTAGTAGGTAAGATTGGAGGAGATGAAGGTAAGGGAGTGGAGGTTGGTTGTTGGGATCGTGGGTTATTTCAGGTGTAATGTGTATCAGAAATGGTATTATGACTCAATTGCTCCAACACATTAGGCCTAGGTGGGGAGAGAGTGAATTTAGGTTTAGAAGGTGGAGAAAGGACATGTTGGGGTTGAATAATATTAATATCCCCTTGGGAAAGAGAGTTAATGTGGTGCAGGAGCACCTACACCTCAACCTTCATTTTGGATCATTTGATGGTGAATAGGTTAAGAAGAGTATTTTTGAGTCTTTTGAGTGATTTTATATTCAATAAGGTCTAACAAGACCATTGAGTAAGATCTAGGGTGAATCTTTAAGTTTTGGAGTCAAAATGTAGAAAATTGCAATCTTGCAAAAATGTAGTCATGTAGCCTTGAGAAGGAAAAATCCTAAATTTGTAATTGGATATGCAATATTGAGGTCTTAATGATGTAATAAGGATATTTTTAGTCCATTAGAATGGTTTTAGAAGTCATAGGTCTTTAGGATTAAAAAGTTACTTCAAAATTGCATAATTGCCATAATGTGATTTAATACAATTTCAACATTAAGGATGTAATCGCACTTTCCAATGCTTCCTTCCTTAAAAAATCAGTTGAGGGTCATTGGTAATGATGTGGAAAAGTTTAAATATCCTCCTCTTGGTCGAGGAAGGTTGTTGGATGAAGTTTTGAAGCATTAAATATAATAAAAAACTCAGTTTTCCTGTTTTTTCCAGCGTTTTTTACTGTTCCCGTGCTTGGTACGGTCTGGTAAATCATTGTACGGGATCCCAATTGAAATGGTTTGAAAGAGGGAAGAGTGTAATTTATTTTGGTGGTGATTTGGATTGTTTTCATTAATTATTGAGTAAGTTACATCAATTTTAATGAAAGTGGGTCTGGAACCTTGCAAAACAAGGGTTTGGTCACCAAAATGGATGTAATTCCCACTTCCACCATGGGAAAAATCTGAAAATTGGTGGAATGATAGATTTAGGGATCCTATTAATGTTTCAATTTGTTTTAGAATAAAATATGGAGTTTTGCAAAATTTATGTGATGCCCTAGGTCTGGTTTTTGCTTTGTACAGTCCAAAATGTGATCATTTGAATAGAGTATTTGTTGTTTTTTGATTATTTGAGAAAATATAATGGATGGAAAGCATGGAACAGGTCTTGGGGAACCTGTTGGAGTCTTTTAAAGTCATTAGGGGTGTTGGGGTGTTCCTTGACAAGTTGGAAGCTTCCTTGTACAAGCCAAGTTAAGCCTTGTGTATGGCTTGTAAATCAATTTTTTGATACATTTGTTTTGGGTGTTTGATCCTATGCTTTTGGGAACTTGTGGAGGATGGTGTTAGGAGTCTAAAACAATGTTTTATGGTCTGGTTAATTTTTTTAATCAGATTTTATTTTGACTGTCCTATTGGTGAATGTTACAAAGTTGCATGGGCTTGTGTAGGAGCAATGGAAAAATGGATGTTTTTGGGTGCAAGGTCTGTTTGTTTGGTTATGTTGTGCTGTGTGAAGAGTATTTACATCATCCCCAAGTCTTTTTGAGATGTCTAGTTGTGTGAGTCAAGTTGAGTGGTCAAGTTTCTTGTTGGAAGGAATAGTGAAGTTCATGTGTGCATTGAGAGAAGCTTTTCAAAAAACGGTGTTGCTTCCCCTACCACTCTGCATCATAATGTTATTCTTGGCTTGCATTATGATATCCATCCTAGGAGGAGAGATTTTAGGAGAACTAAAAGCCACATGATATTGACATGTAAGGCTTGCTTCTTCTACACTGATTTCATCACTAGTAGGTGAATGATCAATGATGGGATAGGGAAGGGTAAGAGGGGTAAGAGAGGAGTCATTTGATTGTCAAAGGTATCATTATCTTGATCCACACTATCCACCCTAGTAGGAGAGCATGGAAGAGGTACATCACATGCATCATCACAAAGAGGGGAGGCATGAAGAGAAGGACCATCATGATTGTCAAATAGGTTATCCCAAATGGTAGGAGCATGAGGGAAGGGAGGTCAATAGTGTTAGGAATCTTGGGAAAGGTATCATATAACAACAACATGTCCTCTTTGCATCGAGTAGGGATGTTAGGAGAATGAAAAGTTTGAGGGTCATGGTGAGAGAGACTAGGTAAGGGAATTATGTTTTCATTTTGTTGTTGTTTAATTTTTTGCAAAGGGGAAGGAGGAGGAGGAAGAAAACCAAGACCATCATGATCTTCAATGGTTGTGTCTTCTTGCACTAATATACCTTTGTCACTGATGGGAGAGGTATCAGGAGAAGCACAATTAAGACTATCACATCAGGTTCACCAAAATGAATCACCACAAAGATATATAAGAAGGGAAAGAAGATTCCCCTTACGAGGGCCCTAGAGTTTTTCACCTAGGAGCTCTTGATTAGGAAATGGCTCTCTTTCACCTAATGATATGCTTTTTGGATGAGTTCATTCAAATATAGGGGCTATGTTGTGTGTGATTATGTCTAAATGAAATAGTCTAAGTGCTAGAAATGGATAAACAAAACTAAATATTGATGTAGAACCTTAAAAATAGATTATGTTTGAAAACACAATGTTGTGTGTAAGCATAAACTAGAATGATATAAAAATGTAAAATTTGAAAGAATAGAAAGCTATAAATAAAAGAGGAGTACTTGGAAATGTATTGCAGACTTGGGGGAAATCTGAAATTCTGAAAATATTGCTTTTTATGTTTGACGAGACACTTGTACCAAGTTGGGAGACCTAGTCCTTTTTTGGGGTGATTTTGGGAAACTGACCCAAGGCTTGTTTCAGCCAAATGGGTATCCGGATCCACAAAAATCTTTGGAGAATAGGCACAGTGGGACTAGGTCACCACAATTGGCAGGAATGTCCCTTTTTCCTTTTCAGAAGATTCGAAGGGGGATTCTATAGACCTCAACTTGCACTTCTTCTCCTGGTAATTTCTCGGATCTAGAACTACAAAACTCGGCCTATAGGTGGATTTTTGTGGATGTTTTGCACTAGTTTTCAAGAGATTCCCTAAACAAGTCTTCAATCCATTCTTTGAATGATCTCCAAACCTACAAAATGCCTAAATCTGTAAACACAAACAAACATAAAGGTATATTATTAAGGCATGGGGGCTTGCCTTGGTGAAGCCCCTTTTAGATAGTTAAATCAAATGAAAAGACAAGATAATAGAGCATGAAATGTGAAATGATGGATTCAATACCTTGTCATGATGAATGATCTTGTGTTGTTGCAACAATCAACCTTTGAATACCTTGGAGGGATGTCTTGATGACTTAGTATGTAGGAAGCCCTAGATTTCTTGAGAAGAGTGGTGGATGAAGAGTGGAGAGGAGTGTGAGTTGAGTGATGCATCTAATAATAAATGAGGGTTTCTAGGCTTACTTATACAAGTTATGCTCTGATTTTCCTGAAATAAAACCATATAGGAAGACCTTAGGGTTTTAGAGAAAAAATCCCAAAAGAAACTTAAGTTAAAATTGAATTTTATGCCGCATGGGACTAGGTCACCCAAGGTGGTGACCTAGCCCACTTGGGAAAATTTCATTGATTTTTGATAATTAAAATGTAATTATTTACGTTTGTTGGGATTGTCTCATGAAAACACACTAAGATATAACTTATATGTGTATTAGGGGGTCATTATAGCATAAGAAAGGGTTAATTAAGTGATGACAAGCCTAGGAGAGTGTGAAAATGTTTTACAACACCTTACAAAACTTTGAAACAAGGCTTGGAAAGGGGTAAAAAGAGGCTAAAAATGGTCCAAAATCCATAGGCAAAGGTCCAAATGAGCGAAAAGTGTCAATGTCTACACTTTTTGGTGACACATTCATATTTTAATGAAAGAAAAATGTCCCCTTAATTTGGCCTTGATTTAGTGTTGTAATATGCCTAACATATTCACATTAGGTTTTGGGCCCTTGTGAACTAATGGACTTAAATGATACCTTTCTAAAGTATTGTGAAGTGTTGTAACACATTTTCACACTTTTCTATGGGTTTATTAATTACCTAAACCAAATAAACCTCCTTTCAATTAAAATAAACATTAATCTTGCCTTGTTTAAGGTGTTATAAATTTTTGTAACACACTTTCACACTTTTCTAGTCTTGTCATTAATAATTGAGCTTTCTTATGCTTTAATTGGCCCTATTTTGCATCCACAAGTCTCATTTATTGCATCTCTTTGAGGATGATACCTACACCAATCAATACCCAATCATAATTCAAGTGTTTTAGGAATGAGTGGCCTAGATTTGGTGATCTGTGACTCATTCACCACCTTGGGAAAATGGGTCCCACCTAGATCTTTTGGTCCTAAGCCTATTTTCACACATTTCTAAGCATTTTTTGGTTTTTGGTCCCATACATTATGCCTGATGGGACTCATTCACCAACTTGTTTGGCCCAAAATAAAAATTAATTCAAATTTTTGGAGGGATTTTGTTCTCCTAGATCTGACATGTCAGCTTGAAGTGTTGTAATTTTAGGAATTCTTGCATAATTGAGTGTAAATACAAGGTTATTTCTCTCATTTTCTCCACAAGCATTCAATTATTCATCCTTATAGCAAGTTTTAGTTCACAAGTGTTTATAAGAGAATTCAAGGGTACATTACCAAGCATTTTAGAGCAACATTCAAGCATCAATCATCATGTCACAGATTTCATGCATCATGTTTGTTATTATGCTGAAAATTATGATGTAGGGTTTATGATTTAAGCAAGTGTTTCATTCAAGATCTACATCCATTGCAGCCATTTCAAGCATATTTGTAGCACTTTATTGCCAGGGTTTGGTGAGTTGCAATATTGTCATTTGTTCATTCATCATTCTCCATTTCTATTTGATTTCATTTCAAGGTTTAATTACCAACAAGGGGTTTGACCAAGGAAAAACCCTATCCACTAACCTAACAACATTTTCCCCTCTCCTTTGTGTGTGATTTTCAGGTCTAGGTTGTATATTTCCTAAGAAGAAATATTGGAGAAAAGTTTCCAAAGTTGTCAACAAGCCTTGGAGAAGCTTGGAGAAGACGTACATGTTCCATATCAGAAATTTGGATCTAGAAATCAATCAAGAAGGAAAAAGAAGATAGAGAAGAGAAGAATTAGACATTGAAGATTCAAAAAACCCCAACTAGACTGATTTTCCACTTCTGGTGAATGAGTCCTAGTTCCAGTCAATTTTTAGATTTTTGTAGATCCAAATATCCATTTGGTAGATTTATGTTCCTGCATAGTTTTCCAAAATCTGGACTGATTCACCTAGCTTGGATAATGAGTCCTAGTTAGCATTAAGATCATATTTTCTAGTTTTCCATAGCTTCACTCAACCATTTCCATATTTCTAGATGCACACATTTTGGTTTGTAGTTTTTTGTTTCATTTCATTCACTTTTCTAGGTCATTTAGTGTTACTTTGCATTTAATTAGGGTTTTGTATTTTATCTTGCATTTCATTATCTTTTCCAAGTCTAAACTTCATGGTGAACCCCTTATTAGATCATACTCAACCCCTAGAACAACCATATTACAAGATTTCTTTCTCTTTGGCATTGAGATCTTTAGGGTTACCCTTGAATGAAATTGGAATTGTTGGTGTGCTCTATGTCCAAAACCATATGATGTAAGGAAAGAAAAGGTGCGGAAATCCATTCCTAATGCTAATTCTAAGAGGAATAGTGCAAACTACAGGTTCAAAAATAATTATAGTTCATTAAAATTGCACATTATTGGAAATCAAATAGACAATTAAAGCATACAAAAAATTGGACACCAGTATTTAACTAGGAAAACCCTTCTGGGAGAAAAATCCCAGGACACCAAGTAAAGCCTCTTATTATTACAGTAAATGAATTACATATAGAGATTCAAACTTCACTTTCAGATGTCAATTTCATAGCAACAACATTTCCCTAATCAACCTTGTATAAATCAAATCTTGATTTCAGTTCTATGAATCACTATTACAATGCTTATACAACATACAATGAAGAACATACAATTTCAAATGTTCAAAACCCCTTCACTATTATAGCACATTGCAATTTTTTTCCAAAAGCCATGGTCGATTTGATCTTAGTACAAATGGTTCGGTTTAGTTTCCTCTCTAGAGAAAATATCAATCTTACCAGTTTGTGAATGGTCACCACCAACTCATCACAATCCTCCAATGTCCATCATACAACTCAGTAGGTCAACCAAGTATGTGTTCATTCAACCACGGTCCACCTTCGAGTCCATCCACATGACCAACACTATCGATGAAAGACTATAAATTCACATCAATATCCCATGTCTTCTCGATGTCCCAAAAGAACCATCACGACCATGAGCATCAGATCGACAAGAGTCGCCCTGATAGAACTCTTTGGCCAGAGTTATATCATCGATGAGAATTAGAACACTCGCCCCAATAGTTTGAGGCACACCGATGGCTTTCACTCGGATCAATAAGAGTCCCCCTGATGTCAACTAATCAGCCTTATCGGCAAGACAAAAAGCATCAGAGATAGTCTAAAATGTCCCACTGAGGTCTTAAGTGATCCCGATGTCCTTAAGTTCAATTGCAGTTTGAAACACCTCATCGATAGGAGTCACACCGATGTTCAACTAGAATAGACTCATTATCAAAACAACATGCTTAGGAAGAAGTTCAAAATGTCTCATCGAAGTTCCCCAAGTTGGATGACCTTTCCTCAGATCAACAAGAGTCACACTGACTTTCAATAGCCATCGGCAAGACCATCAAAGTTGGTATAACATTCTAAGGTCTAGCTGAAGGCCAATGTTACATCGATGCCACTAAGATTGGTAATATTCTCCTTGATGAAACTTCTCGACTAGACTCCTAGCATCGTTCTGAGTTAGGAAACTCACACCTATAGTTTAGGTCACACCGACGACTTCTGTCAGCAAGACCAACCACATGTATCATCGATCTAACCACTTCAAGCCTTTAGAGATAAACTGCCTATCAGAAAGACATCCTAGGTGTCTCACTGATTTTTACTCTTTTAGGAGGTTTAGGTCAGAAGATTGAGGCACATGTTTCCAACAAACTCCCACTTGATGAAGATCTTCTAACACCTCCAAAGCTTTCAAGAACTACTAAGATTCATGGGATCCAAGTCCCATTGAGCTAGGACACCACCTATACTTGTCTGTGCTCACTGGTTTCATCAATGCATCTGCAACATTTTCTAGAGTATCGACTTTTTCTAAACAAACCTTTCCATCCTCCACCATATCTCATACAAATTGATATTGCACATCAATATGTTTCGTCGTAGCATGGAAAGTTGGATTTTTCACCAAACAGATAGAACTCTGACTGTCACAACAAATTATAATTTTCCTTGCAATAAACCCAATATCAAAACACAAACGTGTAAGACAAAAAAATTCTTTGTAGGCACGAGTTGCTGCCATGTACTCTACTTCAATAGTGGATAAAGTGACTACAACCTGCCTCTTGCTCATCCAATCAACTGCACCACCATTTAACATGAAAATATATCCACTAGTGGACATTCTATTGTCAATACCCCCTACACAATCAGAATTCACATAACCACAAATTCTGAGTGATGTATGTGAACTAACCAAGTTTCCATGATAGCACAAAGCATACTTTGATGTACCTTTTAAATATCCAAATACTCTTTTCATAGCATCCCAATGTGGCCTTCCTGGATTTTCCATAAATCAACTAAACTTTGAACTCCCACTACTTGGGCAATGTATGGCCTTGTACAAACCATTGCATACATTAAACTGCCAACTGTACTTGCATAAGGCACTCTAGTCATGTCCTCCATCTCAGTAGGAGATTTTGGACAATCTTCAACAGATAACTTTGTTCCCTACCGTGTCACCAAAAAGTGTAATCTTTAGCACTTTTTCACTCATTTTGGCCTTTTCCCTTGGATTTTGGCCTTGTTTTACCTTGATTCAGTCTTGTAAGCTTGCAATTCGACAATAACCTAATGGTGTTTTATTAAGGTGTTGTGAAGTGTTGTAACACATTTCCTCACCTTTCTAAGACCCTTTCAACATAATTCACCTAAACAACAACCTCTTACCCCTTTCCAAGCCTTGTGCTAAGGTGTTGTAAAGTGTTGTAAGATATTTTCACCCTTTCCTAGGCTTATCATCCATTAATTAACCCTTTTTTTATGCTAATTTTTCCCCTTAATCTACTTTTAGTCCTGACTTAAGTGTGTTTCGAGAGGCAAACCTGATAAAATTCATTAAACATTATTTAATTCTCAACCACCACTTGAAATTTCCCAAGTGGACTAGGTCACCACTTTGGGAGACCTAGTCCCTTTTGGCATAAATTTAAAATTTAAAACAAAACCTAATTGGAATCTTGCCTCCTAAACCTTAGTGTTCGCCTATCATGTTGCATTTTGGGAAAATTAGGGTTTTACATGTACAAATAAGGGTTTTCACCTTAATTTTACTCTCTCCCAAGCTCATTTTTACATCTCTTCACAAGCAAGCAATCAAGCACAAGGGTTTCATAAGAATCCTCCATTGGAGCTATCCTTGCATGTTGTAGACCATCAACAATAAAGTTTTGGTAAGTGTTTCTGTTAATTTCATCATTCAATCTTACTCTCCTTTGATTTGTTTCTCTTTTGGGTTTAGTTATATTCAAAGGGGTTTGACTTAAAGGCAAACCCCTATTTCCTAACCCCCAATATTCTCTTGGTATTTTCATGTGCTTGCAGGTTTGTATTCAGATTTGGTGAAGTACAAAGTATTGGAGAAAGTATAAACATTCCACTCAAGTCACATAAAAGCATCAAACCCTAGAAGGAGTAACAATATGTACGTTACAGGTTGTTTTTAGGAGTTTCAGACATAGATTGCTACAAAAAGGGAAACATCAACTAGGACCCACAAAATAAAAAATCGAATCCTTAGAAAGCATCAAGAGGACTAGGTCGCCACTATTGGAGACCTTGTCCCTGTGCTAAGCCTAAAAAATGGTTTTTACATTTTTGGATACCCTTTTCCTCGAAACCTGGTCTGACAGAGTTTCCCGACAGGAGGAATAGGTCGCCCAACTTGGCGTAAGTGTCTCTCTACTGATTTCATGCATTTTATAGAATATTCCAGAGCCTCTCATGTACAACATTCCATTTCCAGGTACACAAGTTCTCAACTCTCCTATTTACTTTATGTTTTGCATACATTTAGGGCATATAGCTTAGTTAGTCTCCATTATTTTAGATTTATTTTGTTTACATTTCATAGATTAGATAATTAGTATCATTTTATTTCAGTTTTCAGCCACACAACACACACACATATCAAAACCTTCATCAATAATCCCTCCCTTTGAATGCAACCGCAAAAATTCCCATAACCACCAAGCGGAAAGAGTGCCATTCCCACACACCAAGTGCTCCTAGGGTGTTAAACCCTAGGGGGATAGTAAAGGGAATCCTTTTTACCTAGGTCTAGTGTTATATTTTTGGTGGTTCATTTTGGTGAACCTGACGTGAAGACCACTTGCTAGCTTTCTAATTTTGCATTTCATCTTAGAGATAGCTTGCATTGCATTGAAAAATTTGCATTGTTTGCATCCTAGGGTTTGTAGAAAAAGTGCATTAGTGAAAGTTCATGTGAGAATTGCACATTGCATCACAATTTCAGGAAGAAAATATAGAAAAATTTGCATTTCCAGTTTCTGTTTGTATCAGAAATTCATAAAAAGCATAAGAAGTAGTTAAAAATTCTGAATTTTTTCAAAAACAACACTACTAGGACTAAGTCACCACACTGGGTGACCTAGTCCTTTGGCACTGTTTACTGTTAAATTTCAAATATTTCTCACATTGTAGTCCCCTGGTTTTTCATTTCTATGTTTTGTTTCAAAATTTTAGTTACTTGAACTTTTGTCACTTTTGCTTACATTTCCTTAGCCTCAGGGAACCTTGTCTGAGCATTTTTGTTCCTTTTCTGATACGATTGTGAGATGAAGTTCTAGGACCATGGCATCTAACAACAACACTCTTGTTGTAGATTTTGGGATCCCTTTGACTTCAACTCCAAGTATTGACAATGGTACACTAGGCTTAGAGACCATCCTTAGCAATTCCTTACACCTAGGAGACATAATCAATGATAACAATGAACTCCCACATGATAAGGTCTTCCATATCCATGTTGATCTAGCTAATTATCAACATGAACTCATCCTTTAACCCATATCCTAAACTTCTATCCCCGCTATCAAGAACCTTCACCACTTACTCGATCATGGTCATGGCTTATGTGTCATGAAGAAGATTGCAGAAATCTATGAAAATCATGCACCTAAGGAATCTCCTTCACCCACTCCTATGTTTGGCCAAGGAGGACGTTCTACTTCTCCCCCCTCAGCTGTTGCTTGTATTCCCACTTATACACCTCCTAGTATGACAAACACTATGCAATAGGTTAGTAATGTGGTACCTCTCCTCAGCATCCCTACTAACATCTCTACTTCTCTTGTGGCATCCCAACCATCCACCTCTTCCATCATCCCTACCCTTAGTATCCCTACCACTTCCCCTTCCACCAACTTCACCCCTTCACCTCTCTCCCTTCCACCTCATAGCACTTACACCAACCCTCTTATTACACAACTTTTTCACACTGTAACCTCCATGCAACAACAGATATCCACCATCAACCAAAGCCAATATGGCTCCCCTACCCACTACGTTCGTAGTAATTTGTTATCCCTTGACATCTTACGCACTCCCTTTCCACAAGGAATATAGATCTCTAGATTCGAGAAGTATGGAGGGAAGGGTGACCCTTCTAACCATGTCAATTCTTATACTGCCCTATGTAGTGACTTCACTCTTGATGACATGTTTCTTACTAAGTTATTCCCAAGGGCTCTCAAAGATGCCACCTTGGACTAGTTCTCATCCCTGCCTAATAATTCCATTATTTCATTCAATGAACTACAGATGAATTCATTAATCACATCCAAGTTCATATGGCCCCAAAGAAAACCTTAGCGGACCTCATGAGATGCAAACAAGATAATAACGAGAAGATAATTGATTTTATCTCTCATTATCAATCTCTTTATTCCTTAATTGATGTTAAAATCCCTAACACCCATCTATAAAAGATGTTTAACGAAAACCTTGTAACACCCCTACAAGATAAACTTACCCTCATGAAGTTCCCCTCTTTTATGCACCTATGCCAAGCACTTTTTGACTATCATAACTCAATTAGTAGTCATGATTCATGCTCCACTACTAGTTGAGTTGAGAATTTTGAAGATTCTTCCCAATCCAACCCCCAACCATTTCGTAAACCAAACAAAGGGTTTCTCGAATTTAACCCTTTATACCAAATCCCTCCACCTGTTAATAACCAAATGGCCACTGTTAGGTCTGCAGTGCCTATTAATTATCGAGACCCTAAGCATACCTTTACACCCTTGCCCGACACCCTTCATAACACCATGACCCAATTAATCCAACAAAAAATGATTTCTTTACCTCCCATCCATACACCTGATCCGAATAAACCATTACCTCCATATTATAATGCCACTACTTATTATTAATTTCATCGCCAAAATGGACATGACACTCAACAATGCAAGCATCTAAAGAACCTTGTGCAAGACCTAATTGATTCAAGTCATTTATATATTGCTGGCGTTAATGATAAAAGCAATAAATCCGTGGCACCCCCTAACCAAAACTTACAAATCTTCACCAACCCCATGCCCAAACATAATGTATCATTTGTCAAACCAAGTGAAACTTCACCACCTGATGTCATGAATGTGGAATCACAAGATCTACAGTATGTTTCTCTTCCCATGGTAACCCATGTCACACTTATTGATGAAATGGTAGGAGTAATAGATGTTATCCATCGTAAGGGCCCCAAGAAAGGACCTCTTGAGATAACCTTTTCGGCACAAGACATACTACGAAATCTACCTGATGGTCCTCTCTACATAGCTCTAGTTGAATTTATGATAAACCCACTAATGGGATACTCATAGATCCTGCCTATGGCAAAAATGTGATCACAAAAGAATTCCTAGTATTACACAATATTGCTCAAGATGTCTATCATTGACCTACTGCTTGGGTCAAAACACATAATGGTTTTGCGTGCCTCATGATTGGATCGATTGCCCTCCCATTACAAATAGGTCCCAAAACATTAGACGTTACCTTCTCCATTATCCCACAATCGAACCAATTTCATTTGTGACTTGGCCACCCCTGGCTTTGTTCTATGAAAATGGTCACATCCGTCATCCATAGGTGTGTGAAGTTTCCCATTAACAACAAAATATTGACTGTCCACCATAGTGGCTTTAATCCTTTATCCTCCAAGGGTAAATTTTACCTATAAGTCTTTTAACCTAAGCCCATGGAGCCCATCACCCCTAGATGGGACTTCTTCTTCATCGCCTATCAAAAGTTCAAAGCCAAGAAGATCTCCGAAGTCTCTCTGGGCAACGTACCTCCTTCTACCTTGAACTCACCCATCCTTGATGAAGCCATGTTGCCACCCGACTCTAATATACCTACAAAATCCACTCTCGAAACCTCTTCTATATCATCCAAGAGGCCTAGGGATTATGATAGAAATTTTTTCCTCCCTCCCCACACTTAATAGGTCTATAAAGCTAAGGAGAAAGTGGATGAGCCACCCATAGTTCCTCCCATCCCTCCTCTCAGGGATGATACACAACCTATGGTAGAATATCCCACTCCTTCCCCCATGCACCTTGGTAGAAAATAAAAAGGAATAAAGAGGCTAGAGAGCATAGGCATCACCGTCATGCTCTCACTCGCCAATCTCCTAAGGAAGAAAAAAATGAAGATCACAATCCACCTGTGCCCGAAGCCATGCCTACTGATCCTCCTCCTCCACCCCCATATCCTGATCCTATACCTCCTGCACCACCCATTTTACATGCCACCACTAATATTGTCATATGACTCTCCATTGACATCAACTTAGATGATGATGATGAGAATGCTCGAATTGATGAAGAGGTACACCAAACCTTGAATTCACTATTCTCCTCTTTCATGAGCATTCGCAAAATTTCTCCTAGGACAAGTGTTGATCTTGATGCTAGTTTTCCAATTTTTTCCATTCCTCTCGCTAGTCGCCCTCCTGAGTTTTATACTAAGCCAGATTGGGAGGTGGATGACTTGCTCACAGAGTAATGCACATGCGCCTTACTAGTCTTTTTTTTAATTTTTCTTTTTTGTACTTATGTGTCATGTATTCCTTGTCTTGTTTGATGTTTTCTTACTTTTTTGTGACATTCTTCTATATGTATCTACCTTCTTCTATCTGTTGTGCATGCATTTTCTCTTTTTTCTTTTCTTTTATCTTTTGCCTTTCATTTGGGGATGATGCAAGGCATTGAGACTGCAATGTCTCCTTCATGTTGACCCAAATGAACCTCTATTTCTTTTTGTTTCCTTTTTGCCTTTCATTTGGGGATGATGCAAGGAATTGAGACTGCAATGTCTCCTTCATGTTGACCCAAAATGATTATGTTTTCCTTTTCCTTTTTAACTTTCATTTTGGGATGATGCAAGGCATTGAGACCACAATGTCTCCTTCATGTTGACTCAAAAGATAGGATTTTTTTCATTTTTTTTTTTTTTTCTTTTTATTGTCCTTTTGGGGATGATGCAAAGTGTCAAGACATCCCATGTCTCTTCCATGTTGACCCAAATTGACTCTCCTTTTTCATTTTCTTTCACTCTCTTTGTGTCTTCTTCTAGTTCTATGTATAACATTGCAATAAGGAACATACTGACCCCAAATCCATAGATCCCTTACATGTTTGTGGTTTTTCTTGTTGGGGGCAACCCCCTTTCTTTCCTTTTCCTTTGATTTCTTCCTTTTCGCATGATGCAGCCTCTCTTGGACACATGTCACTTGACTTTGGGCTTTTCAAATAAGGCTCTCATGTCCCTTTTCCTTTTTTCCTTTCTCTACTTTAAAGAAATTGCTCACAAAATGGTGTGTAGCAATCCCTATAAAGTGGGGGCATACACTGGAATTATTTTGTTTTGCATTTGCATGCACTTTTATTTGTCTGTGCTTCCTAAGTGCAACCTTATCACTTCACATGATGAGTTTTCTCACTTTGCGGATGAAATTTTATATAATGTCCTTCATAAGTGTGATTTATCTTAGCATATTACATTCCTCTTAGTAGCTTGATGCGACACACTGCATCCCCTAAGTTGTGAATCTTCTATCCTTTGATAGGTCCTCCTTGGAGACATTACACACAATGTTACCTAAGTCAAAGACCTCATATGAACTATACAAGAATCCTTGGAACACTCCTTTTGCATTTTACATTTTTTTTGCATTTTTCATTTTGTACCTTTTACATTCGTGCATACATGGCCACCTTGCATGACACAAATTGCATGCTTGTGGTGCCATCTTGCACTTGTTCATGATTTCTAAGAATCCAAGGCTTTTCTTGTCTCATGAATTGAACCCTTGTTTTTTGTGGCTCCTTATCAAAGTTATCAGGAGGTATAACTTTGGTATGGTTGAGCGGGAAGCCCAACTAGTAGCATGAATTTTCCCATAGCCACATTTTTATGTGTAAGTGAATACCAACCATGTGTATGTATCTCACCACCTTTTGGAATTATCACCCGTAGAACAACCAAAAGTCTCATCGGCCTAGAGTGAGCACATCCTTTTTTTTCAGACAAACAACCTAGATTTGATCCACAACTAGCTGGACAAATGGTCGAAGATTGATCCAAATTTTATCCACCCTTTCACATCACTCCTTCTGTGATATTTTGTACTTATCATTAGTTTTTCATGGGATCTTGATCCTGGGGGCTTGATCATCCCTCTTGATTGCTTTCATCTCGTCTTCCTAGCATGAATACATTTGATCTCGCTCGACACACATAATTCAACTACTTTAGTGTGAGTTTGAAGTAAGTTCATACTCTCACTAAAGTGGGGGCTAAATATGTCACCAAAAAGTGCAGTCTTTGGAACTTCTTCACTCATTTTGGCCTTTTCCCTTGGATTTTGGCCTTGTTTTACGTTGACTCAGTCTTGTAAGCTTGCAATTTGACAATAACCTAAAGGTATTTTACTAAGGTGTGAAGTTTTGTAACACATTTACTCACTTTTCTAAGACCCTTTCAACACAATTCACCTAAAAAACACCCTTTTACCCCTTTCCAAGACTTGTGCTAAGGTGTTGTAAAGTGTTGTAAGGAATTTGACCCTTTCCTAGGCTTATCATCCATTAATTAAGCCTTTTCTTATGTTAATTTGTCCCCTTTATATACTTTTAGTCCTAACTTAAATGTGTATTGGGAGGCAAACCTGATAAAATTCGTTAAACATTATTTAATTCCTAACCACCACTTGAAATTGCCCAAGTGGACTAGGTCACCACTTTGGGTGACCCAGTCCCTTTTGGCATAAATTTCAAATTTAGAAGAAAACCTAACGAGAATCTTTCCTCCTAAACCTTAGTGTTAGCCTATCATGTTGCATTTCAAGAAAATTAGGGTTTTACATGTACAAATAAGGGTTTTCACCTTCATTTTACTCTCTCCCAAGCTCATTTTTACATCTCTTCACAAGCACTCTTGCACTCCTATCTTCACAAGAAAGCAATCGAGCAAAAGGGTTTCACAAGCAACCTCCATTGTAGCTGTCCTTGCATGTTGTAGATCATCAACAACAAGGGTTTGGTAAGTTTTTCCATTAAGTTCATCATTCAATCTTACTCTCCTTTGAATATTTTCTCTTTTGTGTTTAGTTACCATCAAAGGGGTTTGGCTTAGGCAAACCCCTATTTCCTAACCCCCAATATTCTTTTGGTCTTTGCATGTTCTTGCAGGTTTGTATTCAGATTTGGTGAAGAACAAAGTGTTGGAGAAAGTATAAACATTCCACTCAAGTCACACCAAAGCATCAAACCCTAGAAGGAGCAACAAGACAAGTTACAGGTCATTTTTGGGAGTTTTAGACATGGATTCCTACATAAAAGGGAAACATCAATCGAGAACCACAAAATCAGAACCCGAATCCTCAGAAAGCATCAAGAGGACTAGGTCACCACTATTGGTGACCTTGTCCTTGTGCTAAGCCTGAAAAAGGGTTTTTACATTTTTTGGATACCCTTTTCCCCGAAACCTGGTTCGATAGATTTTCTTGATAGGACGACTAGGTCGCCCAACTTGGCGTAAGTGTCCCTCTGCTAATTTCATGTATTTTCTAGAATATTCCAAAGCCTCTCATCTGCAACATTCCATTTCTAGGTACACAAGCTCTCAACTCTCCTATTTACTTTTTGTTTTGCATACATTTAGGGCATATAGCTTAGTTATTTTGCATTAGTTTATATTTACTTTGTTTACATTTCATACATTAGATTAGTATCATTTTATTTTAGTTTTCAGCCACACAACACACACACATATCACAACCTTCATCAATCAACCCTCCCTTTGAGAGCAACTACCAAAAATCACATAACCACTAAGCAGAAAGAGTGCCATTCCCACACACCAAGTGCTCCTAAAGTGAAAAACCCTAGGGGCCTAGTAAAGGGAATCCTTTTTCCCTAGGTCTAGTGTTATATTTTTTGTGGTTCACCTCCAAAATTGGAACAACTAGCTGCTTGCAATCGTTCATACCAAATCTCTCTAGAATAGTGTTAATATTCTTACTCTGGCTGAGCCAAAGCTTTCTGGTTTTTCTGTCCCTGGCTATTTCCATCCCCATAATATATCTTGTTGAACCAAGATCCTTCATTTCTAACTTTGAAAACAATGAAGATTTTAGATCAGAAATCTTAAACTTACTATTCCCTATGAACAACATGTCATCAACATAAAGGGCAATAATAAGAATACAATCATTTTCAGTTTTGAAGTACACACAATGATCTAATTTTGATCTTACAAATATGAATGACAAAAAAAATGTGTCAAATTTCTGGTACCACATTCTAGGCGAATGTTTCAAACCATACAAAGATTTCTTTAACTTGCAAACCAGATTTTCTTTACCTTTTTCAACAAAATGCTCAAGTTGGGACATATAGATTTCTTCTTCAAGATCACCATGAAGAAAATATGGCTTCATGTCCATCTACTCAATCTCCATGTCATATGCTGCTGCAAGTGACAAAAGAAATCTGATAGATGTTAGCTTGGCTATAGGAGAAAATATTTCTCCATCATCAATTCCCTCTACTTGGGAATATCCCTTTCACAACCAACCTCTCTTTATATTTTTCAACACTGTCATCCAGACCAATTTTCTTTCTAAATACCCATTTACAACCAATAGATTTCCTGCCTTCAAGCAAGGGCACCAAACTCTAAGTTTCAATCTTATCTAATGATGCCATTTTTTCCTTCATGGCTTCCGACGAAGAGTTTGAGTCAGGCATTCCAATTGCCTCTTTTACAGTCCTAGGCTCATCAATGCTAGTAATTAAAGCATATTGTGTCACCAAAAAGTGTATACCTTGGCACTTTTTCACTCATTTTGGCCTTTTCCATCAGATTTTGGCCTCGTTTATCTTGATTCAGCCTTATAAGCTTGCAATTCATCAATGACCTAATAGTGTTTTAATAAGGTGTCGTGAAGTGTTGTAATGCATTTCCTCACTTTTCTAAGACCCTTTCAACATAATTCACCTAAATAATACATTCTTACACCTTCCTAAGCCTTAAGACAAAGTGTTGTAAAGTGTTGTGTTGCATTTTCACACTTATCTAGGCTCATCACCCTTAAATCAACCCTTTTTATATGCTAATTTTCCATTTTAATGCATCATTAGTCCCGACCTAAGTGTGTTTCACGACGAAAAACTGATTAAATTTATTAAACACAAATTAATTCCTGACCACCACCAAAATATGCCCAAGTGGACTAGGTCATCACTTTGAGCGACCTAGTCCCTTTAGGCATAAAATTCAAATTTTAAATAAGATTCAATGGGAATCTTGCCTCCTAAACCCTACGGTCAGCCTATTAGGTTGCATTTCAGGAAAATTAGGGTTTCACGTGTAAAAATAAGGGTTTTCACCTCCATTTTGCCTCTCTCCCAACTCATTTTTACTCTCTTGCTCTCAATCTTCAAGCACTAAGAGACCAAGACTTCACAAGAAAGCATACAAGCATTAGGGTTTTTAGGTCATCTCCATTGGAGCTGCTCATGCATGTTGTAGAACATAAAAACAAAGGTTTGGTAAGAATTTCCATTAAGTTCATCATTAACACTTACATTCCTTTTCTTTCATCTCATTTGGGTTTAATTACCTACAAAGGGGTTTGACTTAGGCAAACCCTATTTACTAACCCCAAAAATTTCTTGGTCTTTGCATGTGTTTGCAGGTCTTTTTTATATAGATTTGGTGAAGTAAAAAGTGTTGCAAGAAGTACCAACATTCTCCTCAAGTCAAATCCAAACCTCGAAACCCTAGGAAGGATAAGAAGACAAGCTACAGGTCACTTTCGGGAGTTTCTATCAAAGACATGAAGACAAGCTACAAAATCAAAGCATGATTCCTTAGAAAGCTATAAGAGGATTAGGTCGCCCTATTGGAGACCCTATCACTGTGCTAGGCCCGGAAAAGGGTTTCTATATTTTTGGGCACCCATTTCCCTGAAACCTGTTTTGGTAGAATTTCCAGGTTGGAGGACTAGATCGCTCGAGTTGGTGTAAGTGTTCTTTTGCTCAGTTCAATAATTTTCTAGGAGATCTTGAGAGCATTCAACTACCACATCACTTTCCCATGTACACACCTTTTGTCCTTTGTTGTTATTTTCCAGAAAATACACATTTAGGTCATTCTAGAGTAGCTTTGTATTAGTTTAGTTTTGTTTCATTTACATTTGCATACATTTAGATTAGTATCATTTTAATTTAAGTTCTAGCCACACATCACACACACTTAGAACAAACCAATCATCAAATCCCTATCCTTTGAATGAACCTATCCATAAACATATCAACATAGAGGAAAGAGTGTTATTCCTAACCAAGTTCCCTTAGGGTGAAAAACCCTAAGAGCCTAGTAAGGGAATCCTCTTTCCCTTGTTAACATATATGTGTTTTTGGTGGTTCACATAGGCACATGTAGAATCTAACATAGAGAATCCATACCTATCAGGTTTATTTTTCTCATGTGCAGACCTCCTCACAGGCTGAGACTAAGGTTGTGGTTCTTCTTCAGAACTCTTAGAGCTGCTCGAACTCTCCTTAGATTCAAGTACACTATCAATTTATTATTCCCATTTTTCTGGTGTTAGAGGAATTTTAACGTCATTTTCCTCGAATTCTTTCATCCCTGACTACAGATCCACTGAAGAAGGTTTAAGCTCACAAAAAATAACACTTCTACTGTACACAACCTTTTCAATCACAAGATTCCAAAGCTTGTATCCTTTCACACCAATGTCATAGCCAATGAAGATACACTTAACAAATTTTTTCTCTAATTTAGATCTCTTCTTGTTCAACACATAAACATATGCTTCACAACCAAAGACACAAACATGTCTCAAAGAGGGAATATGACTAGACCATGCATCCGAAGGCGTTTTATCAACAAGTGCTGAAGAAGGAGATTGATTCAATAAGTAACATGTTATAGCCACAACCTCAACCTAGAAATTTTTCTCTAGATCAGCATTACTCAACATAATTCTTGCGTTCTCCATCAACGTCCTATTCAACCTTTCAATAACTCCATTTTTCAATGGGTTTTAAGGTGTTGTTTTATTCCTTTTAATTCCATGGTCTTTACAATACCTTTCAAATTCTGTAGAGAAAAATTCACCATTGTTATCTATCCTCAAGCATTTAATTTTTCTTCCAGTATTATTTTCAACCAAGTTCTTAAACTCTTTAAACTGACTGAACACTTCTGATTTACTTTTCAAAAAATATACAAATGCCCTTCTCGAATAATCATCAATGAAAGATACATAGTATTTTGAATTCGACAACGAAGGAACATTTACTAGACCAAAAACATCAGAGTGAATATAATCTAGAACACCAAAATATTTGTGAGGACTAGAGTAAAAAGAAACATGATGATGTTTTCCATATATACAATGTTCACAAAATTCAAATTCCAGGTTACAATCGTCAAGCCCCTTAACTAGGTTTTTATTTTTCAAGGATTTTAAACCTTTCTCACCAATGTGACTGAGCCTTTGATGCTAGAGCATAGTCTTCTACACTGGAAGTTTAAGTTCCAAAGATTTTGCACTAATAGGAATATTTTCCTCCTCTTCACGAATTTTTTTTGTGACTTTGCAGAGACACTGTTACATTAAACAACAAGTGCTTCCAGCTTGTACAAAGTACCGATTCGAGCAACCCTTGCGAGCACTATGGAGCCTCTAATAATTTTGAATCCATTTCTTTAGAAAGAGACTTGCACTCCAATATCATTCAGCTTGCTTATAGAAAGTAAATTCCCAGCTAGACCTCGTATATGCATCACGCCATCAATTCCTTTGATTCTTTTGTCAGGGAATTGAATTTCAACTCTTCCATGACCAACTATTTCCAGAGACAAATCACTTTCCAAATACACCTTTCCATCATTGTATTTTTCATACTTTGCAAACCAGTCTCTATGAGATGTCATGTGGAAAGATTCTCAAGAATCAATCAGCTAAACATCATCTGATGCCCAAGTTGGCAAGGCTGCAATGAAGGCATTTGCATCGCTCTCAGAAGAACCATTGTCCGAAGAGTTTCTCTTCTTCTTCTTTTTCTCCTCTTAACAATCATTTTGGATATGACCAGGGTGCCCACAGTTCCACTACTTCACCTTGGAATTCTTTCTAGGAGACTTTGATCTCCCTTCTAATTTTGATTTGAACTTCTTATCCTTCTTCTTCTTGCCTTTTTTTTTTTTTTCTGATCTACCACGAACAAAAAGAGCCTCTTTTTCCTTCTCTGAAGACATCCTTCTCATCTCTTATGATAATGAAGAAGCAACCACATATTCCATCTTTAAAATGGTTGCCGTACTCCCTATAGCCATTACTAAATGATCCTAAGAGTCAGGCAAAGAACATAATAGAATCATACAATGATCTTTGTCATCAAGTTTCACACTCATAAATGTTAACTGAGTAATCAACATGTTAAATTTATTCAAGTGATCAACAACAAATGCTCCTTCCTCCTTCTTCAAGGAAGGCGACTTCTTCCTTAGAAATAACTTATTCACCAAGGACTTTCCCTGATAAATATCTCCCAATTTCTTCCATAAAGAAGATGCAGTCTTCTCTTCATGAACATTTAGAAGGACAGAGTCTTCCAAATAGAGCCTTATTAGCCCCTTTTCTTTTCAATATGCCAGATCCCATTCTTCTTTCTTCATGCTAGAGGGTTTCGTTCCAGACATAACAAGCCAAAGATCATGATCCACTAACAAATCTTCCATTTTAAGTTTCCACAACTCAAAATTTCTGCCATTAAACTTTTCGATTTCTACTCTTCCAAATGTGCTTGCCATTTTAATCTGCAATTTCAATTACCAGAATTCTACAAAACTCCCACTTTAGAATTGACACAAAAAACCAACCCTACCCATAAGGATAACACAACTGGCCAGGCTCTGATACCGCTTGTAAGGAAAGAAAAGGTACAAAAACACCTTCCTAATGCTAATTCTAAGAGGAATAGTGCAGACTATAGGTTCAAAAAAAATTACAGTTCATTAAAATTGCACATTATTGAAAAAAAAAGATAATTAAAGCATACACAAAATTGGACACTAGTATTTAACATGGGAAAACCCTTACCCACCACACTAATTAAAGCCTCTTTGTATTACAGTAAATGAATTACATACATATATTCAAACATCACTTTCAGATGTCAATTTCATAGCAACAACATTTCCCTAATCAACCTTGTACAAATCAAATCCTGATTACAGTTCTATGACTCACTATTACAATGCTTATACAACATACAATGAAGAACACACACTTTTAAATGTTCACAACTCCTTCAATGTTACAACACATTATAATTTGTTTCCAGCAACCATGGTTGATTTGATCTCAATACAAAAGGTTTGGTTTAGTTTCCTCTATAATGAAACTATTGATCTTACCAGTTAGTGAATGATCACCACCAACTCAGCATAGTCCTCCAATGTCCATCATACAACTTAGTAGGTCAACCAAGTTAGCGTTCGTTCAACCATGGTCCACCTTTGAGTCCATCGACATGACCAACACTATCGATGAAAGACTAGCAAGTCACACTGATATCCCATGTCACCCTAATGTCCCAAAAGAACCACCACAACCATGAGCATCAGATCCACAAGAGTCTCCCCAATGAAACTCTTCGGCCATAATTATATCATCAATGAGAATTAGAACACTCACACTAATAGTTCAGGTCACATCGATGACTTTCGCTCAAATCAACAAGCGTCTCCCCAACATCAACCAATTAGCCTTATCGACAAGACAACAAGCATCAGAGATTGTCTGAAATGTCCCACTGAGGTCTCAAGTCATCCTGATGTCCTTAATTTCAATTGCAATTTGAAACACCTCATCGGCAGGAGTCACACCAATGTTCAATTAGAACAAACTCATCAAAAAAACAACATGCTTCAGAAGAAGTTCAAAATGTCTCATCGAAGTTCCATGTTTCCCTGATGAATCAAGCTAGACAACCTTTCCTTCGATCAGAAAGAGTCACACCAACATTCAATAGCCATCGAAAAGACCACCGAAGTCGGTATAACATTCTTAGGTCCAACCAAAGGCCAATGTTACACTGATGCCACTGAGATTGGTAGGACTGTCCTCGACAAAACTTCTAAGCCAGACTCCTAGCATCGTTCTAAGTTAGGAAACTCACACTGATATTTTAGGTCACACTGACGACTTCCGTTGGCAATATTGACCACATGTATCACCGATCTGACCACTTCGAGCCTTTAGTGATAAAATTCTTGTCATAAAGACATCCTAGGTGTCTCACAGATTTTTTCTCTTTCAGGAGGTTCAGGTCAGAAGATTGAGGCACATGTTTCCAGCATATGATATCATCCATCCCACTTTTCCATCATTTTATTTTGGTGAACCTGTATTTAAAACATTTAAATTCTAATTTGAAGTGCACCATCATCCTAGATCTTTCTTGCATTAACATTGCATTAGGATTTGCATTGGTTAATTTGAATTCTAGAGTTTCAAATTTTGCATTAGTGAAAGCTCATATAGCTTTCATTTTTTCATTTAATTTCATTGAAAATCATTCAAAATATTCATTTGGATCTCAGATATAATCATAAAACATAAAAATCATAAAATTCAATTAAAAATTTCTACTTTTTTTGAAAAAACTCCTGCGTAGGAGTCATTCACCACCTTAGGTGAATTAGTCCTTGTGCATATTCTTTATTACATTTTCTAGCATTTCATGTTTAGTTTCTATGTTTTTGTTTGCTGTTATTTATTTTTTGTTTCAGTTTACAGATCTTCTATTTCACTCAATTTATTGCATGATCTAGTTTAAATTCATTCATGTTGTACATTGCTTAAATTCAAAATTGCATCTAGAACATTTCATTTTACATTGTTGCATAACCTAGAATATGAAATTTGCATCATGGATATGTACTTTAGTAATCTTTGGATGTCCTTAAAGTCCTTAGTGGATGTGTCAAGTTGTGCTTTTGGAAATGATCCTAATGAAATTTACCTTACTCATGCTAACTCCAATCCTAATGCATGTCCTCCTCATGATGTTGACATCATTGGAGAAGATGATGATAGAATGGATAAATTCCTAAATGATTTTCTTAATAACCTTGAAGCTAATGCATCCTTTTATCCATCAATGAAACAACCAACATTCCCTACAATAGCACCTCTTGAGATGTTTGGTTACTTACATACCGAAATTGAAACAAAATTTGAACCTAAGTTCCCTATAATAGGTGAACCTAGTTCCTCTAAACAAGAAAATACTCAACCATTTTATGATAACAAAGTAACAAAAACTCCCATCAATCTCTAAGAAACATATGGAAACGGTTTTACAATGTTGAGTAAACAAGGATGTGATACAAAAAGTGAACATGAGATCCATCAACTCCTAGAGAAAATAACAACTAATAAAAAAAAAAATGGGGGTGAACCCACAAAAAAGGTTTACAATTGGTGTGAGGAAGGAAAAGTTGAAAAAATTGACCCCATGCCAAAAAATTTCATTTTTGGGGTTCAAACGAACTAATAGGTTCGAATGAACATGGGTTCAAGTGAACCCATTTAATTAACTTCCCACCACTCCCGCAAAAAAACCCAAAGGAAATTATTTTTGAAATGGGATTCGAGCAAACCCCTAGGGGTTTTTTTGAACCCCCAATTTCCCTCCTTCTCCCCCTCAAGTGGTAAAAAACTCTAGAATTTGGCACTTCAAAGCTCGAGTTGCGCATGAAAATGGAGGAAACTTCACAAAACCAACTAGATGATGGTAGTCCTCGAAACGAGCTATCCAATGAATATAATTTAAATATGTTTTGGTTTTATTATGTATTTTATTTTTTAGTTTTTTTAAACATAGGTTTTTCACCAAAAATCAAGCTCTGTGTTCTGCATATGTAGAAAAATAGTAGATTATCAAAATAAAATTTTGAAAAATATGTTTAGGTTGGGTATTGATGTCCTTTATCCATTAATTTTTTTTTGAATTTTGATACATAGATAAAAATTTATGTTGTATACAGTCTGCTTATGTTTGAATTGTAATTGGTTTGACTTCAAAAATTGATTAAGGAAAAAATATTTAATAAAACACTATGAAACCAAATGAAAGTGCTAGATATTGTAGCTACAAATCTAGATTCGAAAAAAATATAATTTTATCCTTCATACAAAAAAATATATGTTGTATATGGTGAGCGTCACTCCTTAAAAATATTGTTTTTTAAAAAAAGTTAGTTTTCGAAGGAGATGGAAAAAGAAGTGCAATATGATTCCAATTTTTTCCAAAAAAATATATTTAGAATCTATAGACAAAACTTCACAAATCACTAGTTTGCATCATCTTCAAATTCCTCATGGTTTAGCCGCTATAGAAGCCCGAAAGTGAAGATTTAGTTTTAAAAAATTAGTTTAGTGTCCAGTTTGCCCAAAAATTGTAAATCAGTATTGTGGGATCGCCCAGGGGTTAGGATATCAAGAACCCTTTCACAACATAAGTGTTCCTAAAGAATACCTAAGGCTTTGTAGTATTGGTACGGTGATCTTAGATTCTCCATCTATTATGAATGTCTTTCTTCCTAAAGAACAACCAATGACTCCTAACAATGATAATGATGAGAGGATCACCTTAGGTACTCCTCCTCAAACCTAAACTTGATGAATTGGTGAATCTAGAAAGTGCAAGAGGCCCTACAAGCTAAAAAACTAAAATTCCCTTATTAACCACTTGAAAGTGAAAGAAAACTACAATTTGTTTTGAACAAAGAACTAATAACATTACCACCAATGAAAGATAGGCTCATAATATATCCTAAAGATGCAAATGTTCTACATTATAGATACCATAGAACTCTTATACATAGTACTGATGAGTGTCATGCATTCAAGTTAGTATTGAAAAAATTCCACTTTGATGGCAATGATTTCCATCAGGTGATTGCATACCATATCCTTTTCCACCCCTTGTCATGTAATAGTTGCAAAACATTCTATTCTCACTATTACATGACCTTTCCCATCACCTGCCTCATCTCATTCTTATCTTGCACTTAGTGGGGGTAGGAAGTAGATAGCCTTGTCATAGTAAATTATTTTTCATTGTCCCTTAGGTTCATTTTCCACCTTTAGCTTATATAGACTAAGATTGGGAGGCTGACGACTTGCTCATAGGTTGACTCACCTATTCCTCAAGTTAGTCTTTTGCATTATTTCCTTTTATTTTGTGTGATAACATGTGTGTATTGTGATCCCCCGTGACATTTTGTTTGATGTTTTTTCACTCTTTGTGACATTCCTCTATTTGTACCTTCATTCTTCTCTATGTCGTAAACCTTTTTAACTTTCACCTTTTCTTTTTCTTTTTCATTTTGTCTTGTGTTTTCCTTTTGGCGATGATGCAAGGTGTCGAGACATTCACGTCTCTTCCATGTTGACCCAAAAGCTTTTCCTTTTTTCTTTTTCATTTTTTCTTGTGTTTTCCTTTTGCAGATGATGCAAGGCGTCGAGACATTCATGTATCTTCCATGTTGACCCAAAATCTTATCCTTTTTTCTTTTTCATTTTGTCTTGTGTTTTCCTTTTGGGGATGACTCAATGTGTCGAGAAATCTATGTTTCTTCCATGTTGATCTGAAAGGTTTTTCTTTGTTGTTTCTCTCTTTGTGTCATTCTTCAATTTCTATTTGTATTTGGGGAATGATGACAATTCCGATCTCTCTAAACAACATTGTAGTAAGAAAATACTCACCCCAAATCCATAGATCGCTTATGTGTTTGGTGATTTCATTTTGGGGGCAACTCCTCTCTTTTCTTTTTCTTTCACATGATGTAGAGTTACTTGGAAACACATGACTTGGCATAGGGCTTTCGCAGTTAGCTCTCATGTCTTCTCTATTTACATTTATCATTTTCTAATTTAAATTAATTTCTCATATAATGGTGGTTAGCAATTTCTTTAATGTCATGGTATACATTGGCATTATTCTTTTTCATGGTTTGTGGTGCAGTTCTCTTACTTTATATGATGCATTTTTCACTTTGTGGATGACATTGGGTGTGATGTCCCTCCGGACCATGATCTCTCTTAGCATATTACATTCCTCTTAGTGGCTTGATGTGACACACTACATTCCCTAAGTTGTGAATTTTCTACTTTCATTGGTCCTCTCTTGGTGACATTAGGCACAATGTTCCCTAAGTTAAAGACCTCGCATGAACTAAGCAAGACTCCTTTGAATGTTCCTTATTTTTCCTTTATAGTTATATGGCCACCTTACATAATACACTTTGCATGTATGTGGATCCATCCTATTTGTTCATGAGCTATAGACATATAAAGTTTTTCTTGTCTGATGAAGCTCAAAAATAATTTTCTTTGGTGTGGTGTCTTATTAAAGTTATCAAGAGGTATAACTTTGATATGGTTTGAGTGGGAAGCCTGACCGAGGAATGACTTTCCCCATAGCCACTTACGTGTGTGTGAGCATATACTAGACATGAGTGTATGTGTCTCACCCTTTTTATGACTTATAACCTAGCTGACAACCATGAGTTTTGTTGCCTTAGAGTGAGTATGGATTCTTCAAACAAACAACCTAGATCTAATTCACATCATGTTGGACAAATGATCAAATCTTGATCCAACTTATTTCCTCTCCATGTTATTCCTTCATGTCTTTGACAATGCATGCTTGTGTCTTGTTGTTGCTCTTTGTATCATTTTCATGTGTGTTCCTTTATACTCATGTTGGTTTGCCATAGGAACTTGGTCCTAGGGGCTTGCACAGCCCCTTGGTCATGGTTGTCCTATCTTATTAGCATTAGTGCATTTGAACCCCCCTTGATTATTGTTGCATTTGGTCTACTTTAGTGTGAGTTGGAAGCAATTTACTCCTCTCACTAAAGTGGGGGCTAGATATAATGACAGAAAAAAGTCCCCTTAACTTGGCCTTGATTTAGTGTTGTAATATGCATAACATATTCACATTAGGTTCTGGGTCCTTGTGAACTAAAGGATTTAAATGGTACCTTGCTAAAGTGTTGTGAAGTGTTCTAACACATTTTCACACTTTTCTAAGGTTTTATTAATTAACTAAACCTAATAAACCTATTTTTAATTAAAATAAACATCAATCTTTCATTGTTTAAGGTGTTGTAATGTAAAGTGTTGTAACACACTTTCACATTTTTCTAGGCTTGTCATTACTAATTGGGCTCTCTTATGCTTTAATTGGCCCTATTTTGCATCCATAAGCCTCATTTATTGCATCTCTTTGAGGATGATCCCGACACCAATCAATACCCAATCATAATTCAGGTGATTCAAGCTTGAGTGGCCCAAATTTAGTGATCTGGGACTCATTCGCCACCTTGGGAAAATGGGTCCCACCTAGATCTTTTGGTCCCGAACCTATTTTCACACATTTCTAAGCACTTTTTGTTTTTGGTCCCATACATTATTCCTGATGGGACTCATTTTCCACCTTGGGTGAATGAATCCTGTGTGGCCCAAAATCAAAATTACTTAATATTTATGGCGATATTTTGTTCTCCTAGATCTAATGTCGATTTGTAGTTTTGTAATTTCTGGAATTCTTGCATAATTGATTATAAATACATGGTTCTTTCTCTCATTTTCCCCCAAAGCATTCAATTATTCATCCTTATAGCAAGTTTGAGTTCACAAGTGTTCACAAGAAAATTCAAGGGTAGATTATCAAAAAAATTTAGAGCAACATTCAAGCATCAATCATCACGTCAAGGACTTCATTCATGCATAATGTTTGTTGTTGTGATAACAATTGTGATGTAGGGATTATGATTCAAGCAAGTGTTTCATTCAAGATCAATACCATTCAAGAAAGGATCAAGATCTACATCTATTGGAGCCATTTCAAGCATATTTGCAACACTTTATTGCAAGGGTTTGGCGAGTAGCAACATTTTCATTTGTTCATTCATCATTCTCCATTCCTATTTAATTTTATTTTAAGGTTTAATTACCAAAAAGTGATTTGACCAAGGAAAACGCCTATCCACTAGCCAATTTTTTTTCCCTCTCATTTGTGTGTGATTTGCAGGTCCAATTTGTAGATTTCCTAAGGAGCAAGATTGGAGAAAAGTTGTCAAGAGCTCAAAGCTTTAAAAGTTGTCAACAAGCCTTGGAGAACCTTGGAGAAGACCTATAGGTTGCATATCAAATATTCAGATCCAGAAACCAATCAAGAAGGAAAGAGTAGACACAAAAGAGTAGAATAAAACTTTGAAGCTTCAGAAAATCCCAATTAGATTGGTTCACCACTTCTGGAAAATGAGTCCTAGTTCTAATCAACTTTTAGATTTTTATAGATCTAGATACCCATTTGAAAGATTTATGTTCTTCCATAGTTTTCCAGAATCTGGACTGATTCGCCCAGCTTGGAAAATGAGTCGTAGTCAGCATTAAGATCAAATATTCAAATTTTCTAGAGCTCCACTTAGTCAAATTTCCATATTTCCAGGTGCACACATTTTGTTTTGTAGTTTTTCCATTTCATTTCATTCACTTTTCTAGGTCATTCAGTCTTACTTTGCACTCAATTAGTGTTTTGTATTGCATCTTGCATTTTATTATCTTTTCCAAGTCTAAACTTGGTGGTGAACCCCTTATTAAATCATATTTAGCCCCTAGGGCAATCGTATTACAAGATTTTTTCTCTTTTGTATTGAAATATTTAGCTTTACCCTTGAATGAAATTGGAATTATGGGTGTGCTAGATATGTCTAAAACCATATGCTAGCTTCCATCCCACTAATTCACCATTTCACATATTTCATGTTTCATTTTCATATTTCATTGTTTCATCATAAGGTTTAATTACCTAAATGGGGTTTGACCAAGGCAAACCTCTATTTCCTAACAAACAACAAGTTTCTCTCTCGCTCTCTCTATAAGTGTGATTGCAGATCTAGGTGTTTTGGAGTTTGAAGGATCTTTGAAGACTAGGTTGCAAGATCACTGAAAGTCACCTATAGGTTGCAAATCGGGGTTTCTGAGTCAAAGATTTGACAAGAAGGTAGGTACAAGAGATCACTAGAGAATACTAGAATTTTAGCCAAACCCTAATATTGGGACTAAATCACCACTTGTGGTGTATGAGTCCCAATACTACCTTTTTCCAGATTTCAAGAGATTTAGATTAGTTACCGATAGATTCCAACTTTGGCACAAAAACCCTAGTCTTTGACTAAATCACCCAAACTAGCGTATGAGTCCCAATGAGAATCCAACATCAGAATTTGAGGGTTTTGGAGCTTGTTTTGATCACATCTTTCTTCCAGGTACCTTTCTATTCATTCTCATTTTGTCATTTTGTATTTCAGTTTCATATTTTATGTCATATAATTAGGTTTTCACATTGCATCCATTTGTTGTCTTTCCAATCCCTAGCTTAGTGGTGAACCCTTCTTTAATTTTAAATCACACCCTAGGACACCTTATTGTAGATATCTTTCCCTCATCCCATCCTTGGATTGAGATCTCTAAGGTCTCCTTGAATGAAACTTGAAGGAAATTGGTTGTTCCATCTCCCAAAACATAGAGTGATTATTTTCTTTGTTTCAAATATCAACCCTAACCTTAATTCTAAATATAACCCTAATTAAACCCTAAACTTAACCCTAACCTAACTTTAATGCTAACTATAATTGAATCTTAATTCTAACCATAGTTGAACTCTAACCCTAATTGAATATAGACCCTAACTGTAATCCTAGTTAAATCCTAATTGAATCTTAACCCTTACCATAATTGTAACCCTAACCATAATCCTAGTTGAATTCTAACCCCAACCTTAACCCTAACCTCAAAAATTATCCTAGAACCCTTACCGTAATTGAACATGAATTGAACCCTAACCCTAACCATAATTGAATCTTAACCATAATTAAATTGTAACCCTAACACTAATTAATTCCCAACACTAACCCTAACCCTTAATCCAACCTAACCCTAACCCTAATATAAATCTAACCCAAACTCTAACTCTAATTGCATGCAAACCCTAACCCTATGATTTATCTTAGAGCCCAAACCCTAACCATTACCATTAATCAAACCTAATCCCTTACCCTAATTGAACCTGAATCCTAACCATAATTGAACTGTAACCCTAATTGAACCCAAACCATAACCAAAACCCTAATTGAACCCTAAACCTGATGTTGACCCCAAGATTTATTTTAGAACCCTTAACCTTAACCTAACTTTAACCCTAATTTTAATTGAATCTTAAACCTACTCTATTTGAACCCTAATCCTAATTTAATCCTAATACTAATTGAATTCTAATATATATCTTTAGTAAATCCTTAAATTTACAATATTTATTTACATATATATATTAATTTTGTTTTGGACTATAGGAATCAATCAGGTATTCTTCCCCCTATAAACTATAGTGCACTTGGTAAACTTTTTTCACGTGACCGGTAGCGTTGGCACGACACGCCCTCTGGTACCATGGGTTTGGGGGGAAACTAGACCTCATGACCTCTTGCCTGCAAGATGATGCTTTAGCCAATCAAACTAGGCCCCCTACCCCGATACATATTAATTTTGAATAAAATATAATATTAATAATTTTTCCTTTTTGAATTGATTTCAATTTTTAAAAAATATGACATTTTTTATGTTTTAAATATATTAATTTAGAAACATATTTTTAAGTCTAATAGTAAATTTAGGACATTTCCTTTTTATTTAAATTTAAATTTTTTAATTTTAAATACATTAATTTATTTAGAATTTTTAAAAAGAAAATTATTTTTCATTCCTTCTATAATTTTATTTCTATTCTATTTTTAAAATTTTTTTTATAGTGAATCAAAAAATAATATTTTTAAAGATTTTTAATATTTTTTTAATTTTAAGTATTTTAATATACAATCTTAGTTTTATATGCAATAGTAAATTTAATAAAGTTCTTTCATACTTAATCTTCTTAATTTTAGAAATTTCTTTTTATATGTAGTAATGGTAATAGACATGTTGTTTTAAAAAGATCTTGAATATTTTTTAATTTTAACTATATTAATGTAGAAAATTATTTATATGAAATAGTAAAGTTAGAATATTTAATTTATACTTAATTTTCTAAATTTTAGAAACTTCTTTTTATGTCTAATAATTTAACATATACATTTTATACTTTATCTTTTTGAACTTATCTCTTTTTTACTTTATATTTATAAATACTTATTATTTTTTGATTGAAAAAGATTACTTAAATAAATATACTTAAAAATATCCATCCATATTTTCTGAAGGTGTCTTTTACAATTTTATGTAGAAATTTTTCTTATAAATTTTATTTTACTTTAATTTTGTAGTGCTAAACTTATTTGAAGGAAAAATCCATAAGAACATCTGAAAGATCTCTAATGATATACTAGTAGGATATGTGTTTAGCAATTTATAAATATTCTTGATTCATTGGAAGAACTGTAAGGCAGACCTATTGAAGGTTAAATCGCATTAGAAGGTAAAGGATATATTATATGCAATTTATCTCTTCTAAGGAGAATGACTATCAAAAGAGGAAGTAGGATGAAAAGAAGGAGAAGATGGTGAAAATAGGAAAAAAAGGAATTTATGTGGATGCAAGCTCTAGTGATGATAACTAATAAATTTCAAGGAATTTCCCTTCTTTTATTGGATTTCTAGAGAATTACATGTATATCCTTAATGCTAAATTCCTTAATGGCTGAAGCTCAATCCATGCTTTGCCTTCCTTTCTCAAACAGTAAGTGTGATGTCCTTGGTCACTTTTTTTGGTTTTAAATTGTGAAGGGAAAACATTCACTAAACAACCTTAAATAACAAGAAATATAAGGGTTAGATTCATTCTTGAGAGATTCGAGTGTATATAGGATATCCCATTCATGGGTTAATTGAGCCTCTTCAGGGAATTTCAAAGTAAAATATTATCGAAAAGCTTAAACATGTTGGAAAGGCTCTTGTTGAGTATGAGGCCTACTTGCTATTTATATTGATAAGCGAATTTCCAATTGTTTGGGTAGGGAATCTTGAGAAAATTAGGTTGTGGGTATGATAGTGGTACAAAATCATTTGAAACTATTGTTGAATTTGGAACATCAAGGGCTTATATAATTAATATTTATTGATCAATCCTTCTATCCCTTTAGGAACATGTTAGACAACAATAAGATATTGCAAAAAATCTCAATGGATTAGAGTGGAAAAATTATAGTGCAAAACAAAAAAAATCTAATGACGCTTGAAAAATTCTAAATACACATACATAAATTGAATTGAGGTATCTCCTCAACTTCCTATTCTAATTTGTTGAATAGTATTTAATTACTATAGGAAACAATGCTAGAAGATAGTTTTTCTCAGTTGAGAATGAAAAACCAAAATACAACAAATGCAACAATGCCACCTAGAATAAAAAGAGTATCTAGACAACCTTCACGTAGCTCATCTTTTCTTCCCTCCATTTACTCTATTCTCTCAAGTATTTAGGATAATATTCAAAAATATGATTGTGGTTCTTAGTCCTTGTGCACTCTATCACTCTTTCTAGGATATCCACACTATGTTTCCCATTAACATGAGCTTCCATCATGTCTTCCAATGAAAAGAATGAATCAATTGCTTATGAAGATGGAGAGATGAAAATGAGGGGAAAACCCTTTATTTATACATTTTTTGCCCTAATTTCCCTAAAATAACACATCATAGGCCGACTTTAGGGTTTAGAAGACAATATCTTGCCATAAATTTGGATTAAATTTAATTTTTATGTCAAATGGGACTAAGCCGCCCAAGGTGGCGACTTGGTCCCACCAAGGCAAATTTGCTAATTGTCAAGGATTAAAGTGTGATTAATGTTGCTTAATGGGATTGTTTTTTGAAACACACTTAAGACTACCCAGGCTAAAAGCCTTGTCTCTTACACTGAAGATTCCTCTAAGTCGGAGGAAGCTGATACCAAAATCTTTGAGCACTGTGTGGACCCTTTACTGGACATACACAATGTTGACAATTCCCCTATTAACACTGGAAAAGAGCCCTCCCTTGATTATCTCTACCTGGCTAAAACCAATTCTGAGTCCCATTCTAAACTCTTGGATTGGACCTTCTCTGAAATCAATGAGCTTAAAATTAAAAACTGGGCCCTGCAAAGTAAGATCGAGGAAATGGGTGCTAAGATTGCTGAAATGGGTAAGAAAGAAGCAGCACATAGTAATAGGAACATTGATACTGATGCTGAGTGCTTAAGGAATACCATCAGAACTATCATAGAACAAAACAGCCGTATAGCTAGACATATTGCTATAATTATTAATGTGATGACTGAAAAGCTTGACAAAGCCCAACAGGGATCTTTGGTGGTTGACCTGGAAGATACAGAAGATAAAAGCTAGGACACAGATGGTGGCATTTCTAGAAGAACCCGTGCCAATTTGAAGTGCAAGGCCCCCCTAACTCCGAAAAATGGTTCAAACCTTTAAAAAGGGGGTTAAAGATATGCAGGATATGGAGGCGGAGACAAAGACTGTCCTTAGGTCTCTGAAGTAATGGTTGGGGATTTCTATGTTCTTTCTCTACTGTCCCTTCTTTCTTGACCCTTCTGGTCCTTTTTTGCTTGATTGCTGTTGGTTTTTTCTCAGGCAGCTATTTTTTTTAGTGGAATCTTGGTGTTCTCTTCGCTATTTTGCAAAATTTGTGGTTTCGGGTCCCTGTAAAACCCATTTTACCCTTTTATCAAAAATATAAGAAAGGGTCAATTTGTTGATGACAAGCCTAAGAAAGTGTGAAAGTTTGATACAAATCTTTACAACACTTTGAAATAGGACTTGATAAATGATAAAAAGAGTTTATTTAGGTGAATTATGATGGAAAGGTCCTAGAAAAGTGGGAAAATGTGTTACAAAACTTCACAACACCTTTGTAAGACATCATTAGGTTTTTGTTGTTTTTCAAGCATTCAAGGCCGAATGTGAATGTGTAGGATACATCACAACATTAAATCTAGGAAAAATTAAGCCAAAATCCATAGGAAAGGCCGAAAGGAGTGAAAATGTCAAGGATACATTTTTCTACATTACATTTAGTCCCCACTTTAGTGAGAGGATGAACTTGCTTCAAACTCACACTAAAGTAGCCAAGACATGCATATTGAGAGGGATCCATATGTACTCATATTGGCGAGATGAGATGAAAATAATCAAGAGGGATGATCAAGCCCCTAGGATCAAGATCTCATGACAAAAAAAACATTAGCACAAAAGATCACACAAGAGAGTGATGTGAAGGAATGAAAAGAAAGTTAATGCCGAATCAAGCTTCGATCATTTGTCCAACTAGTTGTGGATCAGATCTATGTTGTTTGTCCAAAACTTTATGTACTCACTTTGAGGCGATGAAAATTTTGGTTGTCTACTAGGTGAGAAGGCCAAAAAGGTGAGAAGCACACTCATGGATGGTATGCACTCCCACACACGCAGGTAGCTATGGGGAAAGTCGTGCCGCTGGTTGGGCTTCTCGCTTAACCATACCAAAGTTATATCTCCTAATAACTTTGATAAGGTGCCACAAAAGACAAGGTTTTTAAGCTTCATGAGACAAGAAAAACTTTGTATGCTTGGAGCTCATGAACAAGTGCAAGATGGCACCATAGAAATGCAAGTTGTGTTATGCAAGGTGGCCATATATGCAAAATGCAAAAATGTAAAATGCAAAAGAATGTTCAAATGAGTCTTGTTTAGTTCACACAATGTCTTTGACTTATGGAACATTGTGTTTAATGTCTCCAAGAGAGGACCGATCAAAGAATAGAAAATGCGCAACATAGGAGATGCAATGTGTCACATCAGGCCACTAAGAGGAATGTAATATGCTAAGATAGATCACATTCATGAAGTACATTACACCCAATGTCATTCACAAAGAGTCAAACTCATTGTATGAAGTAATAAGGCTACACTAAGAACCAAGAAAAAGGAAAATAAGGCTCATGTATGCTCTCACTTTAAAGGAATTGCTACACATGGTTCTGTGAGCAATTGCTTTAAAGTAGAAAAATAAAAAATGCAAAAAAGAAAGGACGTGAGAGCCACCTTGGAAAGCCCTATTCCAAGTGATATGTTTATGAGGGAGGTTGTGTCATGTAAAGGAAAATGAAAGGAAAGGAAAGGGGAGGGGTTGCCCCAAAAATGAAAAACACCAAACACATAAGGGATCTATGAATTTGGGGTCTCTATGTTTGTTGCTGAAATGTTTGTTTAGAGAGCTCAAAACTGCCATCATCCCCCCCAATACATAGAATTGGAAGAATGACACCAAGAGAGCAAAAAAAAAGAAAAGAAAGAGTTGTTTTGGGTCAACATGGAAAAGACATAGGGTGTCTCGACGCTTTGCATCATCCCCAAAAGGAAAAAAAAAAAGAAAAAGAAAAAGACTAAGAAAAATAGCCTTTTAGGTCAACATAAAAGGAGACATTGCAGTCTCAATGCCTTGCATCATCCCAAAATGGAAGGCAAAAGCCAAAGTGAAAAGCCAAAGAAAAGTCACAACATAGAGAAGAATGAAGGTACAAATAGAGGAATGCCACAAAGGGAGAGCATCAAATAGAACAATATGGGGAAAAACGTTACACACAAAAGAAAAAAGAACATCAAAAGATGTAAGTAAGGAAAATGCAAGTCAACCATCTAACAAGTGATCTGCCTCCCAATCTTGTTCAATGTAAAGTGCGGGTGGGCAATTAGCTAGAGGGATAGTATCAATTGCAGAACTAGCATCAAGGTCAATGCTTGTCCTAGGGGAGTTGTCATGTAAGCTCATGGAAGAAGAAAACCATGTGTTCAAATTTTTATGCACCTGTTCATCTATTTTAGCAATCTCTACATCATTGTCATCCAAATTATTGGCAATAAGAGGGTGAATGATGATGTCAGTTGAAGCATATAACTCTGGTGGTGGTTGTTGTATAAGATCAGGTTGTGATGGTGGGGGAGATCATCATGCATTTCTTCTATCAACTATGGATTATGATTCTCATTATTGTCTTCTTCATGTAACTTGTGAGCAAGGGCATGATGTCAATGTCTACACTCCCTAGCTCTTTTGTTTCTTTTGATTTTATTGTCAAGTTGCACCTGTGAAGGAGCGGGTTGATCAACCATAGGCTGATTTTCATCGTGAGGGGGAGGAATGAAAGGAACCATGGAAGGTTGGTCATCCAATTTTACCTTTTCTTTATAAACTTGTTTTATGTGAGGAGGCAAGATTTAGTTGCTTTCATAATCTCTAGGTCTCTTGGATGATGTAGATGAGGTTTCAGGTGTTGGTTTGTTAGGTAAGTCTAATTTAGGTTGAAGCATGGTTTCATCTTGGATGGGAGTTTCATAAGTAGATGGGGGCATGTTACAAAGAGATAGCTCCGTAATTTTATTTGCTTTAAAAGTTTGATAAGCAATGAAAGAGAAATATCTTCTAGGCATGATGGGCTCCATAGGCTTGGGCCAAAAGGATTCTAAAGAAAATTTTCCTTTGGAAGACAAGGGATCTTAAAGCCGTTATGGTGGACAGTGAATATATAATTGTCAACCAGAAACTTTAAGCATTTGTGAAGAACCAAAGGGACTGCTTTCATTGAGCGAAGCCATGGGTGGCCTAGCCACAAACAAAATTGGTCCGACTGCGGGATGATAGAGAATGTAACATCCAATGTATTAGGGCCTATTTGTAATAAAAGGATGATCAATATGATCGTAGGGAAATCAGAACCATTATGCATTTTGATTCATGCTTTAGGTTTATCGTAATCATCTTGTTAAAGGTCATGCAATACCAAAAAATTCTTCCATGATCACATTCTCTCCATAGGCAAGATCTATTAATATCCCATCAGTGGGCTTATCATAGATACAATCAGCTATGTAAAGAGGACCATTTGGGAGATTTTTGAGTATGTACTGAGAGGAAAAAGTAATATGAAGAGATGTTTTAGTTTGTCCCTTATGAGGGACAACATCTATCATGCCTACCATTTCATCCATAGGCTACTCATGGGTCACATGTGGAATAAGATCAGAATCTTTATCATTTGTATCAACATTCATAACATCATTATGTGGAGTTTCACTAGCTTTAACAAATGAAATATTATGTTTAGGCATAGGGTTAGTGAAAATTTGATTGAGAGGGGCAATGAGCTTATTGCCTTGATTATTAACACCAACAATGGATAAATGACTAGAATCAATGAGCTCTTGAACAAGATGCTTAAGACACTTGCATTTCTCTATGTCATGTCCATTTTATCTATGAAAATGGAAATAAGCTTTGGAGTTGAAGTTGGGTAAGGGTTTGGTAGGATCAGGTCCATGAACAACATGTAAGGTAATCATTTGTTGCTGCAAAATTTGGGACATTGTGTTATGGAGAGTGTCGGGTAAAGGTGTAATTTTTTTTTTCGAATCTCCATAACTAAAAGGCACCATGGTATTAACAATGGCTACCTGGTTATTGATAGGTGGAGGGGATGGTTGAGGAGGGTTGAATTGTAAGAACCCTTTGTTTTTATTTCTAAATGGCTAAGAATTGTTTTGGTTGGCGGTTTTGGATTTCTCAATTCGACTAGAAGTGGATCATGTATCATGACTACTAATTGAATTGTGATAATCACAAAGAGTTGTGCATAAGTGAATGAAGGAAGGGAACTTCATCATAGTGAGCTTTTCCTATAGATGTGTTAGCAAATTTTATATAAACATCTTTAGAAGATTTGGGTTAGGAATCTTAACATCGATTTGAGAATAAAGCAATTGATAGTGTGAGATAAAATTGGTTATATTTTTATCATTGTTTTTCTTACTTCACATCAAGTCATCCATAATTTTTTTGGGAGTCATATGTACTTGGAAATTATTAATAAAGGCATCAACAAGTTCATTAAATGAATGAATTGAGTTGTTTGGTAAAGAAGAAAAACATTCCAAGGTAGTATCTTTTAAAGTTATAGGAAATAGTTTAGCTAATAGTTTATCATCAAGAGAAAAGTCACTACATAAAGCAGTGTATGCATCAACATGGTTAGAAGGATTTCCCTTCCCTCCATATTTATCAAATCTAGGTATTTCTATTCCTTATGGCATCAGGGTGTGCAATATTTCCAAGGACAATGGGCTATTGTGGACATAGTATGTGGGTGGGCCATTTTGGTTTTGATTGATGGCATAAATTTGTCGTTGCATGGATGAGATGGTGTGGAAAAGTTATGTTATGAGGGGATTGGTGTAAGTGGTGTTAGGTGTAAGGGAAAGTGGTGATGGGGTGAATGTAGTGGTAGGTCAAGTGAATGGAATGCTAATGGATGGTATGGTAGAAGAGGATAGAGCATGGGATGCCACATAGGAGGTAGAAATACTAATAGGAATACCATGGGAATGAATATCATTGCTAACTTCTTGCACAATGGTTGTGACATTTGGAGAAGCATAGGTAGGTATGGAGGCTATTGTTGAGGGAGGAGGAGTTTGAGTTACTCCTTGGCTAACCACAATGTTTGCTAGTTGAGGGACACTAGAGGTGGAAGGAACATGATTTTGATAAATCACAACTATTTTCTTCATAACATCTAGGCCTTCATCAGTGTCAAGCATGTGGTGGATGTTTTGTATAGTGGGGATGGCAATAGCAGAAATGGTTTCAAGGTTCACTTGATGTTACAAGTGTGCTAGGTCCTCATGAAGGTGAATGAATGATCTTGTCTTGTGGAATATCATCAAGTTTATGTTCAACATGCATGCTACCTAAATGCAAAGAGTTACTAAGGGTAGTTTCTAGGCCTAGTGTACTTTTATCAATACTAGGAGTGGAAGCTTGAGATTACCCAAGATCTACAACAAGAGTATTGTCACGAGATGCCATGAGTCTTGGACTTCTTCTCAGTAAGGTATCAACGATAGGACACCAAACACTCATGTAAAGTTATCTAAATGCAGGGTGAATGAAAATGCAACACAAACAAAGGGCACAAAAATGTTGATAACTAAAATTCTGGAAAACAACACATAAATGCAAAAACAAAAAATAGAAAAGCAAAAAATTCTCTAAAAATGCCAAAAATTATAGTGCTAATTGTGCAGGTGGACTAAGTCACCCAGTGTGGTAAATTAGTCCCATCAGTGATTTTTTTAGCAAATTTTAGAAGTTTTGAATGATTTTTCTGATTTTAGGCTTTTCCAATGCAACTATAGAATGAAAATGTAGATTTTTTTGGACTTTTAAAATGAAATGAAATGCAGGAATGCAAGCTATATGAGATTTTCACTAATGCAATTAAAAAAACCCTAGAATGAAACCAATATAAAACCCTAATGCAATGTGAATGTAAGCTTCTCCTAGGATGAAAATGCACTTAAAACCAGAAGTTAAGAAGTGTTCTAAAGATGAGTTCACCAAAATGAACAATAGATTTTGAGGGAAAGGGGATTCCCTAGAACTTCTAGGGTTTTCACCTAGAAGGAGAGATGTCTTTCACACCCAAAACCTAGGGGTTCATTCAATATTATGTGTTAAAACTATAATATGTGTGTGATTTGGAAATGTGTCTAAATTCAATAATTTGATAAATGAAATTAACTATTGAATGCAAACTAATGAAATGAAAATGTATTGAAAACACTATATAAAATGACCTAAAATACATGTAAATTGTAACAAAATTTAATAGGATAGAAGTGATGTACATGGAAACTGAAGTGTGATGTTGAGGAGCTCTAGAATCTTCTATAATCTACTGTTGAATGCCACTAGGATACTTATGCTAAGCTAGGTGACTTAGTCCTACTTTGGTGAAACTTTGCAGGAACTTGTTTCAGGGAAATGGGTGTCCAGATCTACAAAGATCACTTTTCAAGATTCATAGTGGGACTAATTCACCAATGGTGGCAACTTAGTCCACCTGTAGCTTTCGGTAATTTCAAGACTGGAATCTATAGCTATTAGTTACTTATACTTTTGTTTCTGGTAGAGACCTGGATCTCAATCTTCAGATGTTGACCTGCAAGTTGTCTTCAAGCTCCTTTTAGGGTTTTTTGACTTGGAATGATGTTGATGGAAAGGTGACACCTTTTAGCACCTTACTCTTTGACTAATATGCATACAAAACCAAACCCTTGATGGAGAAGTTTGAAGATATGCAAGTGATTAGGTCCAAGGAATTGATGCTTGAAATGCTTAGAGTGCTTGAATGATTGATGTTTTATTGAGAAGAATGAATTTCTTGATTGATTATGAAGATGGAGAGATGAAAATGAGGGGAAAACCCTTTATTTATACATGTTGTGCCCTAATTTCTTGAAAATAACACATCACAAGTTGACTTTAGGGTTTAGAAGACAATATCCTGCTAGAAATTTGGATTAAATTTGATTTTTATGCCAAATGGGACTAAGTCGCCAAAGGTGGTGACTTGGTCCCACTAGGGAAAATTTGATAATTTTTGGGAATTAAAGTGTGATTAATGTTTCTTAACGGGATTGTCTTCTGAAACACACTTAAGTATGACCTATAAGTGCATTAAGGGGTAATTTTAACATAAGAAAGGGTCAATTTGTTGATGACAAGCCTAAGAAAGTGTGAGAGTTTGTTACAAATCTTTACAACACTTTGAAATAGAACTTGATAAATGATAAAAAGATGTTATTTAGGTGAATTATGATGGAAAGGTCCTAGAAAAGTGGGAAAATATGTTACAACACCTCACAACACCATTGTAAGACATCATTAGGTTTTTGTTGATTTTCAATCATTCAAGGCATAATGTGAATGTGTTGGCCACATTATGACATTAAACCTAAGAAAAATCAGGCCAAAATCCATAGGAAAGGCCCAAATGAGTGAAAATGTCAAGGATATATTTTTCTACGTTACAAGTAGAGAATGGTAAGGTTTTCATTGAGAAGGTTGTCAGTTTAGATAATTTTGCAAATTATCTCATGAAGCCAGTGACCACAAATAAGTTCTCTTAGTGTAGGAAGGCCATGGACCTTGATCAATGTACTTCATTATATATATTTTATTTGTATCTCTTGGATGTAATTGCAATGTATAATGTTAAGTGAGAGAATGTTAGGATAGGTGACATTAAAATTTCTATCCTAA
This sequence comes from Sequoiadendron giganteum, assembly GCA_007115665.2. NCBI lineage: Eukaryota > Viridiplantae > Streptophyta > Pinopsida > Cupressales > Cupressaceae > Sequoiadendron > Sequoiadendron giganteum. The sequence goes on along the minus strand of CM021110.1, from coordinate 420,079,983 downwards.
GTTGATTTATGTATCTCCACATTCTTTGGAAAGTGGTCTTAAAGACATGAGGGACAAAATATTTATTATTTATTTTCCATTGAAAAATTGTAATTGCATTCAAAGAGGTGGACTCTTCACGGTGGTGGTTACAAGGAATCCTAGAAGAATATTCTTCCTAGGCACCTGAAAGATAGAAAGAGGTCTTGCAATAGGGTTGTCCTAGAGGATGATTGTAAAATAATGAGGGGTTCACCACCAAGTTAAGAGTTTGAAAGACAAATACAATGCAAGATGTAATGCTTAACCCTAATATGATTCAATCTTTCACTAAATGACTTAGAAAATAATGCAAAAAAAAATAGAAAGCTACATGATGGAATGCGTGCACTTGGAAACCTAAAGGAGATTGAATGAGGATTTGAAATGCTAGAAATTATGAAATCAATGCTGATTGGGATTCATATGCCAAGTTGGGCGAGTTAGTCCTAGATCTAGGTTTCTGTGCAGGAACAAGAATCTGGCAAATGGGTATCTGAATCTGTAAAAACTTGAATTTTGACCTAAACTGGGACTCATATGCCAAAATGGTGAATTAGTCTAGTTAGGGTTTTTTAGAACTCCAAAGTCTAAATTTTGTCTTCAAGGTCTACTCTTCACTGCCTAATTGATTTCTAGATCCAAAAACCTACTTTGCAACCTATGAAGCCTTCCAAGCATCTCCAATGCAAGGTGACAACTTTGAAAACTTTAGGCACTTTGACAACTTTCTCCAAACTTTATCTTCAATGCGGCTTAAATCTAAACATACAAATCACACACTAAAGAAAGGGAAAAATGTTGTTTTGTTAGTGTATAGGGGTTTGCCTTGGTCGAACCCCATTTTGGTAATCAAACCTCGAAATGAAATGAAATAGGAATGGAGAATGATGAATGAAAAAAATATGATGTTGCAACTCACCAAAGCCTAGCAATAAGAGGTTGCAAACATGTATGAGATGGCTCTAATGGATGTAGATCTTAAGTCTTGCTTGAATAGGATAGATCTTGAATGAAATGATAGCTTGACTCATGAAACCCTAAATCACAATTGTTAGCTCAAAAACAAACATGATGCATGAAATATTTGGCATGATGCTTAATGCTTGACCAATGCTCTATAATGCTTGATAATATGCTCTTGAAAACACTTGGATACTCTTGTAAATACTTGAATGCTCCTATAAACACTTGAATTCTCCTATAAACACTTGAATGATCTTGTGAACTCAAAATTTTCTATATGGATGCTCATTCAACTTGCTAGGGTGATAATGAGTGAAATAACCTTGTATTTATACTTAATTATGCAAGAATTCCCAAAATAACAACACTGCAAACTGGCATCAGATCTAGGAGGATAAAATCCTACCAACAATTTGAATTAATTTTAATTTTGGGCCACACGGGACTCATATGACCAAGGTGGCGTATGAGTCCCATTAGGCATAATTTATGGGACCAAATTCAAAAATGCATAGAAAGGTGTGAAATCAAGATCGAGACCCAAAACCCCAGGTGGGAACCATACACCCAGGGTGGCATATGAGTCCCAGACCACCAAATCTAGGGCACACAACCTAAAAACACCTGAATCATGATTGGTTATTGATTTATGTTGGGATCATCCTCGAAAAGATAAATTAAATGAGGCTTGTGGATGCAAAATAAGTCCAATTAAAGCATAAAGAAGCCCAATTATTAATGAAAACCTTAAAAAAGTGTGAAAGTGCGTTACAACACTTTACAACAGCTAAAATAAGGCATGATTTAAAAGTTTATTTAATTCATAAGGGCCCAAGACCTAATGTAAGTGTGTTAAATACATTACAACACTAAGTCAAGGCATTATTAAGCTTAATTTTACAAGGAGGGCACAAACAAGTGTGAAAATGTCACTAATGACATTTTTCGACACTATAACACCTAACTTTTTGGGTTGGGACCACTTGAGTGTGCATGTCCTTGCATGTTATTTTCATGTTTTGCATGCTCTTTCATGGTTGGGTGCCCAATTTTGCACGGTGGTGCATGAGCTTTGCATGTAGCCATCAAAGTTGTTAGAGACTTATGGAGCACTTGATTTTGACTCATTTTGATTGGATGTGGGCTAGGCACCCATATGAAGGCCATGTGATTATTGAATATTTTATTCCATGTTTATGGGTGGTCCACTAAGTGGGGTGTGGGTTTTTCTAGGTGGTTTTGCTTGTTGTGTTAGGATACCATTCATGGATTCTCTCCCATAAACTTCTATTTATTGGAGCCTTAGGATGGTGGTTTAGTATGAGTTCTTTGTAGGTTGTTATGACAACAAAGTACTTCCATATTGTAGACAGGATTGTTGTATTGATGTACTTATTTGAAGATTAATAAAAACATTAACAAATAGAGTCAATGCCTCTCATTGAAGTGACTAAAAAATGAACCTTTAAAGAGTCTCACAAAAATGATCAATTGAAGAAACACTCTCAAGAAGCAATTTTTCATGTCTCCCCATGGTTCATAAGCATCCCTACAAGAGATGACAAAAGCTTTCATGAATTTTGTTGCAGTGAACTCATACTGTACCACCCATTTCGTAACATTGACAATTAATTTGGTTCCTCCAAACATCAAAATAATGACACAATGGGAAAGGTTCTCTTCTAGTCACTGGCCATGGCATGTACATCGCACACCATCAAAACCAGTCAAAGTGCTTGATGCTAGAAACCCTTCCAATGATGGATATGTGATGCAAGGAAACAACCCTAAAGAATGACAAGTACTATCAGGTTTACACCCAAACCTTCCTATTCAATTGGGTGCACTAGACATGCTTGGTCGAGGTGACATTGACATGCACCATGAATGGCGAGATACCAGCTTCAACCCACTACAAAAGATTGCAGCTACTACTTTCATAGACTTCAATCGTACAACATTTCAATTACACCAGGTTCTCAATGAACACACCCATACTAATTTCTCTACTTAACAATAAAAATCATTTGATATACTTTTGTCTCATCTAACTACTCTTCTGTTGTAATCACTACTCAAGATAATTGTTCAAGGAACTATAGGAACTAGAAAGTCACACCTCATTAAAAAACTAGGTTCGCACTCATGAGTTCAACTCCAATTCACCAGTCACCATTACTTCTTGTACCTACAGGTGTTGTTGCAACCAACATTTGAGAATCAACAATTCATTTTTCCCTTCACATACCAATAAAAGAAATGACTCCCTACAAGGATAAACACTTGCAACCTTCCAAGAAAGCATGTACACTTCATTCAGTACATTTTGATAGACGAGATGAGCTTCATAGGTCTAGAGTTGCTAAAAACGAATTGACATGAGGCTACATGAAGCATTCCCCATGCACAACCACCTGCCGTTTTGAGGATGGTCAATAATTCTCTTTGGCGACCTAGGCGAACTATTACTAGTTAAAGATATCCCCATGTATGCTTCTACTTCCTATGGTAGAACACTATGGCACAACTTCACAACAATGATAACATTGACCAAAATATTTTGACAAATTGGTGATAATCCTTCCCAGATTTCTTTTTGTGTACTTCTCTCCAATCTATGAAATGCAAAGCCTACACTAGAAGATTGGGAAGTTTTAATGTCACGTTCAAGAAACTTTCTCATCTCTATAGAAACCTCTATTTTCTTATCTGCTATACATTTGTTCGTAATAAACGAATTAGTGTTACTACATAATAAATGTATTTTGTTGTCTTTGGCAACGCTTGTTTCCCTATCCATTGCAGGGCAATTTAGGGGGTCAACATACTCACATCTGGATGAAGAAAAAATTCAAGGTCAGAACCTTGTCTATTGCCCAAGAGGTTATGTTATGTTCAAATTTATGGGTGGAAATAGGGCTCGTTAATGGTGCACTTGGTCAAGTCAAATCAACTGTATACAATGATGTCGAAACACCACCTCTACTACCCTTGTTTGTTGTTGTTCATTCCAAACATCACACTGGAGTAGCTTGGGACTATAACAACCCAAAAAATGTCCTTGTAACCCCATAAAAAGTCACTCTTCCTATTTACAAATTCGTTGCCTCTCTTTTGGCATCCATGTTCAGAAACTTGTAACGTTTCAAGACAGAGGAGTGACAGTTTTAACATTCAATGTAATTAGATTTCCACAATCCCTATGAAATTAATAATACTGCTTCTGAATTGATTGTGTTCCAGTTTTTTCATTAGAATCCAGAAGAAACATTACTGGTTTTAACATTGCTTGAGTTGACCTAAAATCAAAATTCCTGTGCATTACTTAATCCTCGAAATTTCCTGACACCCCGAATTAGACGCGATATAGCTTTGCCATTGTTGTACGATCGGGAGAATGAGTTTCCCCTTCTCTTCCTGGAATGTCCAACCAGTTTTCTTCAGAGCTTCCGTGCTACCCCAAACAAATAATTCCAACAACCATCCCAAACATGCCCCACAAAGCCACATGTTCATACCTGTTAGATGTTTGGAAATTAACGTTCAACGTAACATACCCATCTCTGAAAAACCGCCTCTACATTGGAACGTTGTCCACAATATTAATTTTTCAATTTCACTGTCCTTGTAATGTCCAATTTCAAGGCCTCCTAAAGAACAATAAATTTTTAATTATATAAACTCACGAATATTTAGATAAATTGTTCATATTGTCTTGAAACAAATCTGATGCTGATTGAAATGACAAGCTACGTAATTTTGACCCCTATTTTCCCTTCTATCCATCCTTATAACGCTGAGTGAAAGAATTTTCGAGTAGATGTGCATTAACGATACGCGTTGATGTTTTCTACAATAAAAAAATATATATGTTGACATTTTCATACTGGTCATTCGCTTATTGTTTTAATTGCCTCACCGAAACAAGTTACTGTGTTTACTCGTTTATTTCATTTGACAATATTTCTGTTATGAATCAAATTTATTTACAGGCGGGAGTTGACAGGGCACATAAATGGAATTCATAGAATACATTTGCTTAATCGGGGAAGATAAGATCAAATCGTCTGAGCCAATTTCAACATACCTCAGCATCGTGTTAAGATCAAAATGTTTTTAAGTATAGGTAGTGGGTGTATGAATAGCAATTTTAATATTAATGATTAGAGATCATATAGTTTTTATTTATTATTATAAATTATATGTTTGTTTAATTATAGAAAATAAGATGAAATCTTTTCATAAATTTATGTTAATATTATACGAATCATTAGTATAAAATTAAATTGTCTTTAAGTATTGTATACAATTTTTTGAATGGATGATTTATATTTCAAATGGTTCAAATATTCTTTGTTAGAATATTTAAGAATGGATTTACTTAACTGGAGAGCAAATAGTAAATTATATTTGAAATTAATGGTCAATCTTTTATTTGTAAAATTTAAAAATAGTGTCTAGTTTCTTGTTTGAAACTTTACCGCTATACAATGGCTTGTGAAGTGATGTTTAAATCACAACATTAATAATAGTATAAGAGAATACACACCAAGCACACTAAACTAGAGCTTTCCATTATACCTGTATCCTATAGATCACACAAATGTTCCTATATAAACCCACTAAAGTTTTCAATATATCATCTTTCACATAGTGCATGCGAAGTAAATAGAAAGTCATATCGAGTAAATAATGTTGCCTTCCTAATTTACATCTCAAAAAGGGGGCCCTAAAATAATTTGATTGGGATTGGAAAACAAGATTTGATACAAGTATGGCATAATAACTTAGGCCGAGGTTATAGGGAGAATATATTTTTAATGATTTAAGAATGAGTTTAAAATCAACAATCCACCCAATGTAGATCAAGATTTGGGTAACGAGCTATATAATGCCATTAATAGTCTTTGGTTGTCACCTTTATTAATCTCATTTATGTTTTCTATATTAGTGTTTGAATACAATTTTATGATGATATACTAATACCATTTGCTTCTATCAAGATGCTTAATTTTTAGGAAAACACCTTCGTGAAAGACATTGATAATTGGCAATAAATCTCCTTCTAATCCCCCCTTTTCACTCACAATCACTAACTAATGTTAATCCCAAGATAATTATTTTTGGTTCCACTCCAATATTTATACAACCACCTAGAAAAGATAAAGCCCCTATATAAAAACCATTTTTTTATTGACTAATCAACCATAAACCTTCCATCCTAAAATTTATTTTTCAAACCTTATTAAAAACCCCATAAAATCTAATTAATCTTAATAAAGAGGCCTTCGACTAACTAATATTAATTTTATAAATTCCAATTACTTTCATAAATTTTAGAATTAGAATTTTACCATTGTTAAAAAATGGGATATTATCGAAAGAATTATAATTTTATCCTTCATGTAAAAAGCGTTATGCATTATACGGTGTGCGTCACTTTTTTAAAATGCTATTTTTTGAAAAAACCAGTTTTCGTGGGAGATGGAAAGAGAAGTGCAATCTAATTCCAATTTTTTTGAAAAAAACATTTTTAGAATCTACAAACAAAATGTGACGAGACTCTAGTTTGCATCGTCTTCAAATTCCTCATAGTTTAGCCGCTATAGGTGCTTGAATGTGAAGATTTAGTTAAAAATAATAATTTTAGTGTTTAGTTTGGCCAAAAATTTTAAACCACTATTGTGGGATCACCCACCTTTGAAGAAAAGGGCAATTTTGTGCTTGTTTTAGTCCTACTTTAGGTCCCATTTCATCAATTATCACCCTAAAACAACATCTATAGGCTCCTAAGGTTGGTTAATTTTGACTTTAAGGCCTGTTATACCCAAGAGATCATTCAACCCCTGACAAGTAATATCAAAATTATTCAAAAAACACTATTCCCACTTCAAAATCCCTTTTTGGGACTAGGTCGCCCAAGTTGGCGACCTAGTCCTTTTTGAGGATTTTTGAGAATTTTTGAGAATTCAAGCGGGAAAATGAATATTTAATCAAAAAGTCCCAATGGGTGTCGGCATCTTAGGTCAAAATTCCTAAAAATTAGGTCTTCTTGCTTATATATACTTATTTTTAGGTCATTTTTCCATTCTCTCTCTTAGTAATTTTTCACATCCAACTCCAAGAATCAAGTGCAAAACATCTTCCTCAAGAAGATTCATCTCTCGTAGAACAAAAGTTGAAGCTTTTAAACAAAAAATTGGAGATTTTTGTAGGTCTTCAAGCTCACTTCAAATCCAAGATCACTCATTGACAAGGGTTGGAGATAGATGTCTATGGAGATTCATTAAGAAATCTAGGTGGAGGAGGTGCAACTAGCCACCAAATCATACCTAAAGACTGATTTCAAAGTGCCTCCATCTTCTACTTTTAGTACATTTGAATTCCTTGTTACACTTATTTGTGATGTTGTATGGTTTCTGGGGTTGAAGTCTTGCATCATCTCAAATCTATTACTTGCATCTTATTCTAACACAATAGAATAAGGTTTTGCTTTATTTCAGGTTTTTCTAGTTCTAGACACACTTAGGGCTAGGGTTTTCTATAGATTTTCTATTCCATTACAAGTTTAAATACAAAGTAGGGGTTTGACCAAGGCAAACCCCACATTAGAAATCCAAGTATCTTTTATTTTGTAGGTTATTTTGTAGATTTGGATCCAGATTCTCGTGGAGAAGCAGAACACAGACTAGAGGCCTCCATGTCCAGTTTTAATTTCTCAAAAAAGCTAAAAGGATAATGGCGACCTAGTCCCACTAGAGGTTCCCAACACTGAAGTTGCAGATTCAGAGACCCAATTGATAGAAATGGCTTCTGGGATAGTTTTCATGAAAAGGGACTAGGTCGCCCCACTTGGTGTAAGTGTCCTAGTTGGTTCAAAACTTAGATAATCTAGGTTTTAATAGGCTTCCAGAACTCCCTCTTTGGCCTACAACAGTTTCCAAGTACACCCATTTGATTTAGTAGGTTATTTTACTTAGTTTAATCTTATTTTAGCATTGTTGTAATACATTATGTGTTTTCCAGCATCATAAACTCTCTTAGTTTAGGTTAAGTAGTTAGGTCTTCATGTTATATTTCAACACTTTTCATATTCCATTACATATTCAATCTCAAGCATTGAATGAATCACAAGATTTAATGCTCAGGTTTGGTAAAGGAAAACCCTCTTCCTTCTAGGTGAAACCCTAGAGAGTTGTAGAGGACCCATTCTCTTACCGCCACCCAAAGCATTAAATTTTGTGGTTCATTTTGGTGAACCTGCATTTCAACACATTACATACTTCTGATTTCAATTGCATTTGCATACTAGGAGCTCTTTCTTTAGCATTGCATTGAGTGTTGCATTGTTTAAACAAGAATCCTAGGGCTTTCCATCTTGCATTAGGGAAAAATCATTATATTTGGCATTCATTTCCTTGCATGATATAAAAATCTAGCATATATCTTATATCTCTACATTTTATCTTCCAAAAACTTACATTTTTCATCAAAAAACATAGAAAAAACTCAAAAAACTATTGGTACTCATCGCGCAATGGGCGAGGAACATGGATGAAGAGGGGCACACTAGGGTCATGATACAATGGATGATTCTAGGACACATAGCTAGGCATGTGTATATATAGAAGAAGGTGGATGATTATAGAAAGATAGTATGATGATGAAATAAGAGTGAGATGATGATCCCCCCTCGAGAGGATAGGAGGGTTGAACAAACATGGGTATGCTCTCGAAATGAATAAAATGATAAAAGATGGATAAAGAGATGGATAATATGTTATCCTACAAGAAGGTGAGCAACCATGATGTTTAATGTAACACTAGACATGATGCACCAAGGTATAAGGACCAAGGTGATGATGTTTCTCGTGCCCTAGTGTAATACAACATTTTCTAGATACAAGATATGAATATCAGTATGGAATAATTCAGATTGGATGCAAATGCAAGATAAAAATGATAACACACACAAGCAAGAAAGCAAGCATGGATAAATGGGTAAACCCACGAAAGTGGTTTACAATTTGAGTGAGTAAGGAAAAGTTGCAAAAAATGACCCCATGCAAAAAAAAATTCTTTTAGGAGTTCAAACGAGCTTTTGGTTTGAGTGAACCAAAAGAGGGTTCGCTAGAACCTAGGTTCGAACGAACCCATTTAATGATGGGGCCCACCATTCCTGAAAAAAAGCCAAAAGAAAAGGCTTGTGGAAAGGGGGTTCAATCGAACCTTGGTTTGAGTGAACCTTGGTTTGAGTGAACCCTGGTTCAAGTGAACCCCTAGGGGTTCGAGCGAACCCCGTTGGTTTGCTCGAACCCCCCTTTTCCCCCCTTCTACCTCTTAGACACCAAAAAAGTCCAGAATTTTATGCTTTGAAGCTCAGGTTGAGGATGAAAATAGAGAAGACTTCACAGAGCTAACTAGATGATGGTAGTCCTCAGAATGAGCTATCCAACGAATATAATTTTAATATGTTTTGGTTTTATTATGTATTTGGTTTTTTAGCTTTATTAAACATAGGTTTTTCATCGAAAATCAAGCTCTTTGTTCTGTACATGTGGAAAAATAGTAGATTATAATTATTTTTTTGAAAAATATGAGTGCACTAGATATTGGAGTCTTTGATCCAACAAAAATAAATAAAAATAATTTCTATACATCCAAAAAATGTTACGTTGTATATGGTTTTCCTATGTCTGAATTGTAATTGGTTTGACTTCAAAATTTGATTAAGGAAAAAACATTTAATAAAACAATATGAGACAAATTGGAAGCACTAGATATCATAGTTACAAATCTAAATTCAAAAAAAAAAGAATTTTATCCTTTATGGAAAAAATTTATGTTGTATAAGGTGAGCGTCACTCCTTAAAAATGTTGTTTACTATAAAAATAGTTTTTGAAGGAGATGGAAAAAGAAGTGCAATCTGATTCCATAATATTTGAAAAAAATATATTTAGAATCTATAGACAAAATGTCATAGATCACTAGCTTTATTCATCTTCAAATTCCTCACGGTTTAGTCGCTATAGGTGCCCGAAAGTGAAGATTTAATTAGAAAAAAATATTTCAGTGTCCATTTTGGCCAAAAATTGTAAGCCCGTATTGTGTGATCACCCAAATGATACATAAACAAACAAGGTATTGCCCCTATAAAGCTATAAACCGATTAGTAACTAATTGATTGATTGATTTTGATTGATTGATGATACTAGTGTTGTCATTGTGAGGAATGAAATATCCCTAGATCAACATAAGGATTGATTGATTGATTGATTGATTGATTGATTGACTTTGATTGATTGGGTTTACAACAAGATTAGGATCAATACCAAAGGATTTGATTAGATAATTTGGCAAGATTGATTGACTTGATTGGTATGGATTAAGGATTGCCTTGCATTTGGATTATTTCTTGAAATGATTCAATTGATTTGATTTGAAAAAGTTGAATCGATGTGTTGAATGGATTTGAAGAATTGATTGAAATAAATGATTTGGTTTGATTTTATTGCTTGGATTTTTGAAATTTTTTGAGATGTCAATGGATGAAAATTTGGGTAGCCTTTGTGCTATATACCAATGACAAGCGAAAACCAAGTCTAGGTGCAAGGAGATATATGGGATTGATGGATGGAAGGGTGGGTGGGTGATCTAGGATAAGGGAAATCTCATGATAAATAGATGTAGGCATCATGAGGAGCTAGGATGTGATCTCCAAGGACTATGTCACATAGGACTAACATGCCCCCTTCTTGGTAGTAGACTTAGAATTTTTCATGGAAAAGCTTATGACAAGAGGGAATGATGGGATAGATTGGTTTAGATAGGATGAGGTATATCAAGAGATACCCAAAAAATGTTTTAACCGTTTTGCCCCTATATCCTCATCAAGATCAAAAGGAAGAAGAGAAGAAAAAAATCAAATATGATAGGGAGGTATGATGGCTAAAGATGGTAGGATGGTAAGATAGAATGATATGACATGAAAATGATAGGTTGGATAGATGATACATTGTGCCCCCAAGTGTAAGTGACATAGAAGATCAACCTACACATGACACATGTTTGCTAGGTTTTCATCATGGTACTTATCTAGGGCGCTTGTTTACCAGGTTTTCACCGTTGGATGAAGGGATTTCTCTTTACTTTTTTTTTCTGAATTTTTTTTTTTGGATAGGAGAAAGGGAATATGGATAGGAGGGACTCAAGTTTCTAGTTCCATGAGAGGTGATAGTCCCACTAGAGATGGATGTCATTACATGGACCATGTCAAATATGCTCATAGATGTTGGTAGGGGGATGCATGATAAAGGGATATGAATTAGTTGGATAATGGATTATGATGTGGATTATGGAGGAAAATAGTGGATTATGATGCAGATTATGTAGGGAAGATGGTGGATTATGATAGGGAAATTATATAGGACTTATGCAAAAGATGAATGGGGAGGCTTAGCCAAAAGCATAGACCATAGGAAGGTGGTGGGGGAGACATGTAGGATAATAAGTGAACGGTGAGGAGATGGAGGTATGTGGAATTATTGTGAAATGGAAGGAAACCATGACCAATGGTTGCACACATTATGACAAATGTTGAAGATTTTGATGTGGACAGGGTGTAGGAAGGGTATGTGCAGGATCATGATGGGCCAAAAAGTGGCAATATGTAAGCCATATGATTGCCCATGTGGTTGACGACTTTTTTTAAAACCAAAATTGATGAAACGAAAAGGGTTTTTAGAGGATATTATCATATTTCCACCAATATAAATTATGCTATACATTCAATTTAATAAATAATTATTATTCATTTTTTATTAGAATTATGAATAAAGTCTTGATTGATAGGATAATTGAAAAACATCTATAACTTTCAAATGGTATTACATTCTTTGAATCCGAAACATGCATCACATTCTATGCTTTGTATACTATAGAACTAAAAAAAAAAAAAAAAAATTCATGAATTTTCGACCAAGTTAAGGTGGTTAGACAGATGCGCTTTTATATTTTTAAAAAGTTGTAATAAAAAAATCATAATCAATTATTTACTTGGAAACAAATTATAAAAAAATATGCATCACATCGGGACATGAGTTTCCTACTTATATCTAAAATCTTATAAAAAAATATTATCATTTTATTGTGGTTAGGGTGGTTAGACAGACACCTGCTTCTTATTTTTACCCTGAAATTTAAATACTAATGCATTGAAATTTCAAATTTTCACCAAATAGATTTAAAAAAATAAAATAAAGGTCTAGTAGTTTAGAAACTAAATTCAATTTGCTACAGATTCTATTTTTACATTTTTTTGAAATAATATAGATAACTTATTCAAATTTTTACATCAAGTTGTCTAACTTTGATTTTTTGTCTTTTTATTGCCACTTAAGGGCCTATTTTTTCCATGATGATCTTGCACATACCCAGACGCAATGGATATTTTTTCTTAGGAGATGGGTGATGAAGTGCTTTAGATACCCACATAGACTTAGTATATTTATGACTTATTTTTCTTGTGGGATGAAATATGAGATTCTTGAATAGAGTGGGAATATGAGGTGGAAGTAGATGGTTGGGATTTTTGTGATGTAGATGCCTCATTTGAATTGCTTTCCTTTTTCTTAGGGACCCAAACCATTTTATTTTTGGCCTTTACTTTTGGAGGTATAGGCTTATATAACTTTTTAGATGGATTTTTCTTTGATTCTTTTCTTTTTCTCCCTAAGGCATGAGGACCCTTAGGATTTTTTACTTTATAGAGAGGCATTGAAATTTTTTCTTTTGAATCCCATGGGTATGGTGGAATCAATGGAAGCTTCATGTTTAGATAATGTGTGAATTTGTTGGTCATGATTAGGAATGTTAGGGTATTTATGGATAAATGGATAAGAGGATTGAATGGTAGGGATATTAGGTGTTGGGAGTAATGGAGGTAGATTAGATGGAGGGATATTAGGAGTTGGAAGAAATGGTGGAAAAGTTGATGGTGGAAGTTGTATGACCACATGATTTTGATATTTGTAGGATGATGGAGGAGGGATGTCAACATGTTTTAGGCATATGATAGGATTTATAATGGAAGAAGGTGGACTTAGGATGCATGGAGGAAGTACCAAAATATTGAGATTGGTGTCCTTGGGGTGTATTTACAAGGCCATAAGAGTGTGGAGGGACTTTTAAATGGATGGGCTCCAAAATATCTTGTTCATGAAGGTCTAAACCTTTACCTTGGTGGCTCATGTTTTGGATTATGTAATGGACAATGCGACTAGGTGTAGGTGGAACACTAGAAATGAATTCCTTATTGGATGGAGAAAATGAAGCAAGGGAAGATAATGGTTGTTGTTGTTGTTCTAAGGAGGAACATTCATGAATGAGTGTGGAAAGACCAATAGGATATGATGGAGGACTTTCAATGGGGTCGATAGTGGGTGATGGAGGATCATTAGGATCTTGATTAGCATTGTGTTCACTTAGATCCATGGTATTTGTTTGATCTTCTATGTGTGCTTTAGAGGCATATGTCTCATCAAGGGAAGTGGATGTTGATGGATCATGGATAGGAATAGGTGAAGGTGAATTTGGGATATCTTGCTCATGGATAGGTGAAGTGATAGGCTCTTGACCATGGAATGCATAGAGTTGGCTAAGAGGGTCATCATGGCCTTCTTGATCATAGGTAATATCATAGAGGGGAGCTTGATCATAAATAGGACAAAGTATGTTATGAATGGGATCATTAGAAGGGCCTAGATCTTGATTAGAATGAGGGGTTAATGTTTCCTCATGCTTAGGATAATGGTCTTGACATACCTCTTGGGTTTCTTGAATGGAAGTGGAAGGGGTTGATTCCTGAATAGGCTTGACATGTTCTAGATGGTCAACAACATGGAGACATGATGGAGGTTGACTTGAGCTCAGTGGGGGAGACTCTTGAATAGGCTCAAGGGGGAGACTATATGATGGGGTTGTAAGTATGGGCATGATTTTTGAAGACTCTTTGGTAGGTTCAATCATATGAGTTGGATGAAATGGTGATGTTTTATTCCTTGATAGTAGCCCTTGGGTCACATCCTTTGTAGGTGGATGGGTGGATTTGGGTAATGCCATAGGTTTTCTTTTGAAATTTTTGAATTTAGGGTGTAGATTTGATGGAGGAATAGATGATGGTGGGGTTAATGAAGAGTTTGATGGGTTAGAAGGTGGAGAGGCCAATGGTTCAAGACTAGGACATGGTGGCTTAGGGATTGGCATTTTATCGGATGGTGGTATGATAAAGTTTTAGGGTGCATGAACTAGAAAAGGATTTTTATTTTGTTTCCAAGGTGGAATTGGGCTCCTATGTTCTTGTTGTGATATGGGTGGATATGTTGATGTGGAATTGAAATGATAGGTAGATGGGTTAGGTTGGCCTAATGATGAAGGTGACACATAGGATTTTGGTTGAATGTGTTGAGGTTAAAATAGTGTTTGGACTTGTTGCGGTATGATTTGTTGTTGTGATAATGATGGAGGGGTTGCATACTATAATGTTTGTTGAGAGGTGGATTGATATGGATAAAGGTTAAAATTAGAAGAGGTGTGATAAGTTGATGAAGGGGTAACATGATATGTGGATGGATGAGGTTGATATAATGATATAGGCGACACATAGGATTGATGTGAAATTTGTTGATGTGGTGATTGGACTTGATTTTGTGCTTGTTGGATATGACAAGTGGCCATGAGGTATTGGGCTTGTGCTATGAGTTGTTGCATTTGAGGTGATTGGTTTTTTTGAAGTTGAAATCATTGGATGAGGCCTTGGAGCCCGCGTATAATTTGTTGGTCTAAGGGTTGTGGAGCTTGATAAAGTGATTGGAGGAGGTCTTGGAATTGGGGTACCAGGTCTTCTAATGTTGACATGGTGTAAATTGATGTTGATTAGATTAAAGAGATGATGATGATTAGGATATGATGTGGAATGACAAGATTGTATGATTTGGATGATGTGGCAAGTGTTTATTGGAAGTTTGACTTGGGCAATATCAAACACAAGATCTCACATGTAAATTCATGAACACACACACACCAAACGCATTGATAAATTTGTCTTTCAAGATTAAATGTTATGATTAAGAAAACACTTGAATACAAAACAACAAGCCTAATGTTAGTCAAGTGGGTATGGCCAATTAGGTCTTAAGATATGATGCACAAGGTTGACTAGGGATGATTTGAAAGAAAAATCCTGCCACACAGCTAGGAGAAAAGGGTAACCCACCTTTCACCGTCACTTCCCAAAGGTATAAAGTTCTTTGGAGCTTAGCCTAGAGTGACAAGATTTCAACTCCCAAAGAGGCATGTCTTTAGATTCACACTTTAATTGAGGTCATCCCTTGGAGGGGTGTGTGCTCCAAGTAGTCCTCCTAAGAAGGGTATGACAAAAGCAAACCAAGTGAGGTGTTTTGGAGGACACACACACTTGATTCACACTTGCAGTTGTTAATTTCCCTTTAGAAAATTTAAATGTGTGTGAGCAAAAAATGGAAGCACTTGTTCTTTTTAACCCAAAGCCAAAATGTGTGGTGGAAGACAATGGTTCTTTTTAAGCCCAATTTCAAAGTGTGATTGCAAACAAGATGTTTGTTTTAAGCCTTAAATTGAAATGTGTGACAAACACGATCAAGAGATGAAAGATGAAATGTGTGCACCTAGAATTTATTTAGCTCCAAAATTTTTTCCACTTGATCCAATTTTTTTTTTGAAGTTTTTATTTTTTCGCACATTCACAAAACCAACAACAAAGCCAAAACCCTAACAAGATAATTTATTACTAATATTAGAGGGTTAGCTAGTCAAGACAAATCTAATTTTTGGGAATTTTTTTTGCATCAAAAAT
Organism: Sequoiadendron giganteum; assembly: GCA_007115665.2. Taxonomy (NCBI): domain Eukaryota; kingdom Viridiplantae; phylum Streptophyta; class Pinopsida; order Cupressales; family Cupressaceae; genus Sequoiadendron; species Sequoiadendron giganteum. The sequence continues at coordinate 420,064,108 of CM021110.1, read as the reverse complement.
AAAGACATAGACAACATACCCTTATTGCAATTTCGAAAGCTTTCTAAAATGTAAAGAAATTTGAAAAATTTGCTATTTTACACCCAAAATTAATTTTCATTAAAAATAATTATAAAAATTATAAAATAATTCAAAATAGGTCCAAAATTTGTGATGTTTTGTCTGAAAGCTCGTGAAAACATTCCAAATCTCCAGAAAAATTCTTGTGAAAATATCCGACACTGTTTGTGAGATATAAGCAATCTTTGTAAAAGCCTAATTTTAAAAGATCTATTTTTTGTCTAATTTATTTTCATACAAATTAAAAATATAAAGAAAAGACCCCAATTAGAATTCAGAGAGATTTTCAGAAATACAAAAATATCCAAAAATTTCGCTAATTTTCTCTCAAAATTGATTTTTCATGAAAATTAACAAAAAAATAATAAAATTTTTTAAAAAAATCAAAAAATCTGATTTTCAGACTAAAATCTCTTGATATTGTCTCCAACCTGTAGAAATATTTTTGTGAAAATATCTGTAGCCGTTTGATACATATGGTTGAATCTTTGAAAACTAGGGTTTTGTCCCAAAATGATGCAAAACCTGCAACAAAAAGGATCCAACTCCAAAATTCCTCAAAATTTATCAAAATATTGAGCCAAAAAAAAGTTAGGAGGTTCACGTCCTATTCACCAAAATGTATACGCAAAATTTGGTTAAATAAGAAATGATAAAACCATAATATGCATTACCTAGTCCAAAATTTCAATACCTCAAATAGATGCAAATGATGTATGAATGAATCGATTGATTTGGTATGTTGGTTTCTCAAATCAACAACATAATGATATGATGAGGTTGATAGATGAAGTATGATGGATAAAGATAGATGAAAGATTCAAGAATGATTTTGGCAACATAAGGATGCTTGAAGAATCAAACCCCCAAATGGCTGATGAGAGGGTTGATTTATAGGCAAGGTCTGAATTGGATTGATGGTTGAGATTGGATGTCAATAAGATTTATTAATCAATGGCCAAGATTGAAATTTGTAGTGTGAAATAGGGTTTGGGCTAAATTAGGAAAAACGATAAGCATGAAGAGTTGAGATTGAATTATAAAATAATTTTATCAAGTGATGAAATTAAATGAGACATGAAGAGATAAGAATGGCACGGATAAATAGGTGATAGGAGAAATTAAATAATACAAATTATTTAATTTAGGTGGCCAATGAATAATTAAATAATAAAGATATTATTTAATTATAGAAGAATGTGATAAAGGGAATCTTTTGAATTAAATAATGATTTAATTCAAAATTCAAGAGACTGGACCAAATTAAATGAATAAAATTTATTTAATTTAGGAGAGAAGAGGCTAATGAATAATTAAATAATTAAAAAAATTATTTGATTATAGTAGAAAATAGACAAAAATTAAATAAATAAGAATTTATTTAATTTTAGAAAGAAAGGGACTTAATTAGTGAGATAATTAAATAAATAAAAAATTTATCACGGAGGAATAAAGATAGAAATAAATGAATTAAATAATTATAAAGGGGAAATGATGAAGCATCTAAGAGTCGCAGGCTTAAGACAATTTTTAGTGTCTACACTATATATATTCAATATCTATAAAAATATATAAGAAAATAATGTAAATTAAATACTTTTTTTTTATTAGAAAAATGCATTTTATTAATAAATGGAAATCAATCTACAAGACTACAAAATTTGTTGGAGGAGGCACAACCCACCAAAATGACTAGAAGAGAGCATCATACAAGAAACCCTCAAGCACATATCAACTGTCTTAGCTGAAAAAAACTTAAGGAAATAGTACAATTTACAAGAGAATCACTTTTCTCCAAGAGTGAGTAGTACATTTTCTTTTGTAATGACAATAACCATTCGGAGTAGAGATCCATTTTGATTTTTAGTGATCACTTCCAATTGGGACTAAATTTTAGAGAGTTAGGTTTCAAGCTCTAAGATGTTACTATGTTTCTCCTTCACAACTTTAGCAAGAGTTGACCGCTGCAAAATAATATTAAAGAATAAATCGTGCATGATCACTTCTATAGGAGGAAAAGCATTAGAAAAAATAGCTTTACATATGAGCAACCAAATGTATTGAAGGATACACTGCTGAAAATATTCTGAAATGGTATTCTCAGAACAATGTAGCCCTAAAATAGTTGATTTCCATTTTAATTTTTTGTTAAACATGTTAGGAATAAGAGTCATAATTGCTTGCCAAATTACTTGTGTATTCTTACATGACCAAAAGTCATATTTGATGGTTTCTAGCTTGTGACATAAAGGAAATTTGATGGATTGATTACATATAAAATTGAGGCATTCTCCCATAGCAATTTTGTAATGAATAATCTTCCATGCTAAAAATTGAGCTTTGGCCTCAATTTTTTTATTTCCAAACAACAATGCTCAAGCTGAACCATTTGGATTTGGACCAATTTAGGTTCCATTTCAGATTTAATCTAGGATGAGTTTAAACTGGAGGAAGGATATTAAGGTAAATAAGTTTAAGAGGGAATTTTTTAAAATTATAGCCCGAAAACCACCTCCAATCCTTAAAAAATTGCGAGAAATAGGAGTAGATAGTTCTAGTTGCAGCTCTAAAGGAACAACATCTTGCACCTTGTGAATTTCATTAATAAGAACATTGGACAACTTGAAGTACTATTTAAGTTGCATGTCACTTTTCAAAGTTAGAGTTGTGAATTCCCAAATGTCCCTAAAATTCCTTGATGCCTTATTTGAATAAGAGCTTGCTATGCAGCTAAGGGATAGCTACTAAAGGTTTCTCATGAAATCATATCAATCTATTCCACCAAATAGATGAAGCAAAAAAACTCATGCCATGACTGAGATTGTGTCCTTTGCATTCAAGAAGAGGGGAAACATGTTACCAAGATTTCCATATGCTTAAAAATTATCTGGAGACTTGAGGTTTGAAGTATTTTTCCATTAGGATTTTATCTCTCCACCCAACCTCTATATAAACATTATTGGCTTTGGTTGTATCAATTCAGTGCCTAATAAGAGATTTCCACATTGGTGCTACTCCATTAAGAAATCTAGTAATTCATTTAGCAATGAGGTAGATTACTTGTGTGAGGGGATCAATTAATCTTAAACCCCCCATTGTTTTGGTTGGATATAATATGACCATGAAGCAATTGGGAGGCCTTTTTTGTTATTGCATTTTCCCCATAGAAACTCTTTGATTATGTGAGTTAGCTGGTTATAAATGCTCTTCAAAGGAAGCCAACACGAAGAGATGTAAACATGACTGGCTATGAGGATTTTTTGGCAATTTGAATGTGTCCAACCATGGATAATTTTTTTTTTGACCAAAGTTGAAGCTTTCTTTTCACTTGATTGATGAACCATTTCCACATTTTCGATAGTGAAACTCCTATTCCAAAGGGAATGCCCAAGTATCTTGAAATTACTCCATGATTATTGAATTTCCACTGTGTGGGAATCTAAGGAGGTGGTTGATCAGATATAATAATCTAAAATTCAATTTTATTAATAAAAATTTGTGAGCTAGTTGCTAAACAAAATAGGTCTAAGACCTCTAGAGTGTTATTAAGTTCTTATTGGGAGTTTTGAATGAATAGTAAGCTATTATCAACAAAATGAGAGTTGAGAGAAACTTCATTTCTAGGTAGAGAGATGCCATGAATGAGATTTTTAGTTTTAGCATGAATTAAAAGGTATCCAAGAGCATCAACTATGAGAACATAGAGGAAAGGAGCTAAAGGGAAAACTTGTCTTATCAATAGTTGAAGAGGAAAGGCTTGGGTGATTGAGCCATTGATAGCTAAGTAGGCATTAGCATTAGAAAAAAGGAGTTTAACATGCGAAATGAGCTTAGGTACAAAGCCTAACCACTTGAGCATTTTTAGTACAAACTACCATATAATCCTATCATAAGCTTAAATATCAAAATCCAATTTGATAAGTTGGCAGTTTTGTCCTATTTTTTGAGCCTAGTTAATAGCTTCCCAAGCAAGCACCAAATTGTCAAGAATGGATCTCCCTCCTATAAATCTAGTTTTTTGGGGTCTAACAACTTCTTCCACCATTTCTTTAATTATATTGGCAATAGATTTGAAAATAATTTTGTAGGAGGTATTAAGGAGGGTTATTCGTCTCCAACCTACATTATTCCTATCATTTTCCCTTTGGGGATTAATTTTATCAAGTCTTGTTTGATAGAAGAACCTAAGGATTCCTTAGCAAAGCATTCATTTTAGACCTCATATAAGTTCTCCCTAATAAATGGCCCTCAAATTTTGTAACATTTTGTTGGTAGGCCATCAATTCTAGGACATTTAAAGTTAGCCATATCATTCAAGGAAGCATCCAACTCTTCAATGGTGAGCAAGCGGTCTAAGTAAATTTGTTGTTCAAGATAAATCTTGCTAGGAATGCAAGAGCCAACCATATATTTAACTATTTTGTGCAACTGATCTCCTTCAATAGGATCAATAAATAGTTGTTGATAATGTTGATTGAAGAAAGATATAATATCATCAGGATTTTCAAGCTTGTGCCCCTCTTGGTCGTGAATAGACATTATTCTTTCTTTGGAATGTTTGGTCTTGAGATAACTAAAAAATAATTTTGTTCCCTTGTCTCCTTCTTTCATCCAATGTAGCCTAGCCCTTGTGCTCCTTGACCTCAATAAAATTCAAATCTTCTATTTTTTTTAGCAGCAACAACAAATTTTTTGAGATATTTGTAGGTGCAAAATTTAAAAGAGATTTTCTTTTTTCCAATTGATATCTTAAATTTTTTTCCATTCTTGATCTTTTTATAGCCATTCTTTTCCCATATGCTCTTAGGAAACTAGAGAAGCATACAATAAAATCATTCCAGCATTGTAACCATATTTCATTTTGTTGAGGTCTAGGGACATCATTCCAAATGGAATTCAAAGAAGTAAGGCAATCTGGTTGGTTAAGGTGGGATGTGTTGAGGTTGAAGGGAAAACTAGTGGTGTGAGATGGGTAAGGAGAAAGATAACAAGAAAACAAAATTGGAAGGTGATATGAAATAGAGGCAACAACATCAAATTTAATAAGAGTATGATGTGAAGAGGGGACAATGGATAGAGAATCAGCCACATAAAATCGGTCGAGATAGCTAAGCTTTCTTAATTCACCTTCTTGTGAGTTAGACCATGTAAACCAATGTTGAGAATGAGAATATTTTTTATCAGCAATGGGATCAGCAACTCCCATGGTATTCCTAGTTAAGATCCAAGCATCATATTCTTTTTGGGACAACTTAAGATGGTTGTACCAACTTCTATTATGGTGGTTTTCCACCATGTTTAATTTATTTCCCCAAACCCATTCAGCTATTGGAAGGTTATTTACCATCTAGTCCCATAATTTGATTTGAGAAGAGGAGTCATTTGGGGCATATATAGAGAAAATTCCAATGGATCTGACTTGGAGCAACAATAAACACCAAACATAATTGTTATTGGGGTCAATTCCTAAGGCAACAAGAAAATTTGGATAACCAAGGTGCAACTCCTAACACTGCACCCCCACTTCCCTCGCTATGAAGCATGGAGTTTTAAACCAAACATCTTTCCATAAGGATTGAAGGGTAAGTTGGAGGCGAGTTTCTCCTATTTTGACTTCTTGAAGGAAAATTACATCAGGCCTATGAATTTGTAGAGCTTTCTTAACATGAAATTTTCTTGAGGGGATAGATAGGCCCCTTACATTCCATGAAAAAATAGAAATCTTTATTGGATTTTGGGAAGGAAATCCATATCCTCAAAATCCATAACTTTAAACTGATTTTCCCATAAAGAGTATTGTTGTTGTAATGGAATTAAAGCTCTAGAGAAGTCCTCAATAGGGGACCTTTGCCTAAGAGGCCCTAGAGAAGGAGATCAAGCTCTAGGAATAGCTGATTGATTTCTAACACTATGCAGATTTGAGATTTTCTTTCTTTTTTTAATCATCCTTGAACCTTCCTTAAGGATGGCCTCCTTGAAGGAAGAAGGTTTAATTGAAGGAGAATCAGGAGAGGGGGAGAGAGGAGGTGATTGAAGAGGCTTTTCCACAAGCGGTGAGTGACAAGATGGGGCAAAGGAAGGGGGTGTTGTAGGATGAAAATGGGATGGAGAGGGAGAAGGGGAAACTACATCATGTGGGGAGTTGTCTGGCGGGGGATAAACATGATCAACGAAGGGAGCCTGAAATGAAGAAGGGAATTGGGAAGAAGGGGAGGGGTTGACTTTGGGCTTACAGACTAGGCAATCTCTAATTAGATGAGCATCCTTGCAGTAATAAAAGCAAGAACTAGGTTTGTTTAGGTAGGAAATTGGTTGAGAGAAGCTAAAGCTTGGTTCAACAAGATGAAGTGAGTCAAGTAGTGATTGGTTCAAGTCAACTTCAATGTAAGGCCTAGGGTGAACATGAAGACTTGAGAATTTCTTTGCATTGTTCTTGCACCATAAAAATTTGCCTAATTGGGTTGCTATATCTTTGAGAAACAACCTGAAAGCTAAATTGAGGAAGGAGAATTCTACCCACATTGGGTAATGAGACTTGGAATCTCCCTCTAGGTGAAAATCAAAATCCCATGCTTGTAAATAACATATTTGACCACATATAGTCCAAGAACCATAATGCAATGTTGCCTGAGCATGATCGGCTGAACAAAATGTGCAAGAAATGTACCCTTTGCCCAAGCCTCTGATAGATTCTATTATCCAACCCCTATTTTCCCAGTGTGTTTTAGCCCGTTTATAGAAATCTTGCTTAGAAGGAACTCCTCGAAGGAAAAATAAAATAACAGTTCTTTGCCTACAATCATCAATCACCTCTAAGATCTGATCAGGGGGAATGCATTCGAGAGTCTTACCTCCCCTATGATTAGCAGGCATTCCAGTGTCTAACTCGGAGTCTGTCTGTTTATCCTCCACAACATTAGCCAAAATCTGGGGAGGGAGAGGGTCAATGATTTGGACTGGTTATATATTCCATGACACCCCGAATTAAACACGATATAGCCTTGACATTGTTGTACGATCGGGAGAATGAGTCTCCCCTTCTCTTCCTGGAATGTCCAACCAGTTTTCTTCAGAGCTTCCGTGCTACCCAAAACAAATAATTCCAAACCAGACATGCCCCACAAAGCCACATGTTCATACTCGTTAGATGTCGAGAAATGAACATTCAACGTAACATACCCATCTCTGAAAAAATCGCCTCTACATTGGAACGTTGTCCACCAATATTAATTTTTCGATTTCACTGTCCTTGTAATGTCCAATTTCACGGCCTCCCAAAGAACAACAAATTTTTAATTATATAAACTCACGAATATTTAGATAAATTGTTCATATTGTCTTGAAACAAATCTGATGCGGATTGAAATGACAAGCTACGTAATTTTGACCCCTGTTTTCCCTTCTATCCATCCTATAACGCGGAGTGAAAGAATTTTCGACTAGATGTGCATTAACGATAGGCGTTGATGTTTTCTAGAATAAAAAATTATATACTTTGACATTTTCATACTGGTCATTCGCTTATAGTTTTAATTCCCTTACCCTAACAAGTTACCGTGTTTACGCGTATATTTCATTTGACAATATTTCTGTTATGAATCAAATTTACTTACAGGCGGTAGTTGACAGGGCACATAAATGGTATTCATAGAATACATTTGCTTAATCGGGGAAGATAAGATCAAATCGTCTGAGCCAATTTCAACAGACCTCAGCATCGTGTTAGCCTTTTAACATAAGATCAAAATGTTTTTAAGTATAGATAGTGGGTATATGAATAGCAATTTCTTGGGGTTCAGTTTTAAAGTTGAGGGTATTAGTTTTGTCAAATAATTAATTTATTTTCTCTAATTTATTATTATAAATGATACGTTTGTTTAATTATATAAAACAAGATGAAATCATTTCATAAATCAATATTAATATTATAGGAATCATTAATATAAAATTAAATTGTCTTTATGTATTGGTATATGTCTTTAAATATTTAGGAAAGGATTTAATCAACTTGAGAGCAATTAGTTAATAACATTTGAAAATAATGATCAATCTTTTATTTGTGAAATTTAAAAAATAATGTCATTTTTTTTGTTTGAAACTTTACCACTATGCAATGGCTTGTGAAGTGATGTTTAAAGCACAATTTTATTAATAGTGTAAAAGAATTCACACCAAGCACACTAAACTAGAGCTCCCACCAAATTTTTTAATATATCATCTTTCACATAGTGCATGTGAAGTAAATAGAAAGTCATTCCTAACTTACATCTCAAAAAGGGGGTCCTAAAATAATTTGATTGGAATTGGCAAACAACATTTGATACAAGTATGGCATAATAACATAGGCTGAGGTTATAGGGAGGATATATTTTTAAGGATCTACTAATGGGTTTAAAATCAACAAACCATCCAATGCAGACCAAGATTTGGGTAATGAGCTATATAATGCCATTAATAATCTTTGGTTTTCACCTTTATTAATCTCCTTTTTATGTTCTCTATATTAGTGTTTGAATAGAATTTTATGATAATATACTAATACCATTTGCTTCTATCAAGATGCTTAAATTTTTAGGAAAACACCTTGATGAAAGACATTGATAATTGCCAACAAATCTCCTTTTAATCCTCCCTTTTCACTCACAATCACTAACTAATGTTAATCCCAAGATAATTATTTTTGGTTCCACTCCAATATTTATAAAACAACCTAGAAAAGATAAAGCCACTATTAAAAAAAACCATTTTCCTATTATCAACCATAAACCTTCCATCCTAAAATTTATTTTTAAAATCTTATTAAAAACCCCATAAAATCTAATCAATCTTAATAAAAAGGCCTTCGACTAACTAATATTATTTTTTAAAATTCGTATTACTTTCATAAAACTTTAGAATTAGAATTTTATCATTGTTAAAAAATGGGATATCATTGCATAAAATTAACTATGCCAATAAAATAAATATGAATAATAATTAATTATTTTAAATAAAGTAAGATTTGAAATAGTAAATATCAAGTTAATTATGATATTTAGCTTCAAATTTGATAATAAAAATATATTATAAAATGTTCTAAAAATTAATTCATCAAGTTATCAAAATTTTGGAACTTATCTAGATGAAAATAGTAGATTTTACAACTATTAAAACAATCCTTTTGAGCGTAGATCTTAATTAATGCACAAAATGAAACTAAAATTTCCAAATTTGCTTGCTTGAATTTTTTATTTTGAGTGTACATATGGACCCATAGGATTTCTACACATTTCAAGAAACCTTTGCAGAATTTGTCTCATCATGATCATTATTCTTTTTTGACCAAAACCCTTGATAGATTCATTCAATGATAACCTAAGATTGGAGGCAATAAACAAGAAGAAACAAACTTGATTTTTTTATTTTATAAAATTCTATTACATTGTTTTTCGTCATGACTAAAATAAAAATCTAAATGTACTCAATAAATATGTCCTAAATAGTATTAAATTATTTTAAAACAAATGAAGTAACTTTCTCATTTAAATCTATATGATACACAAAACCTCTCATATATTTTTGAAATGGCCTTTTCTACTCCTCTTCCCATTCATGTTGGATTCATTACTAGCCATGACCATGTGGCTATAGAATAATTGATGCACTCAAGTTGAATCTTGTGGATTCTACTATTCATAGCTAAAGAGGGGTAGAATTTATTTTTGTAGGAAGATAATTTTTTCTAATATAATGGTAGTCAACATGGATGTTGATTCGTTGTTTTAAAGTGGATATGAAATCTCATTGACCACTAGTAGTAATTATATTCCTACATCTATTTTTTGGATGGTCTCAAATAGATATTTGGAATCTCCTCCATTCCTATATTATGGGATTGCATCTCAAGTTATTCCTTAATATATTTATGATTTACTTCAGTGTGGTGTTCCCTCATTCACATTTTTTAAAGGTAAGTCTGTTTGTTTTGGTTTTGTTTTCTCTCTTGTACAAGGTGTTATGGGTGCTAGACCTCTAATTATCTATTTATATTTAGTAAATAAGCATTCCTTTGTGCTCTACCTTTCCTAGTGGTGGTCTTGAGAGACAATGTTCTAGATAATGAGAAGTATTCCTCTTGAAAATAAATGATTCAAAATCTTATAATTAAAACATTAAATATTTGCTTTGAATTATTACATTTTAGAGATTTGAAACCCCCTCACAATGGAATAAAAAAAATTTACCCATGTGCATGGCATTTCTCCATGGTTGCTTTCAATTCAATTTTTGGTTAAGATATAGTGATGGAAGGGCATTCCTAGTTTTGGGACTATTACCCACTCTTACTAAATCCATGGTATCCTACTACTAACCCTTTTACACCATCCTTAACTCCATGTTAGTATAAATTTATACGGTGTAATTCTAGTTATGAAGCTATCAATAATTATTTGTGCTAATTTATGAACGTGGACCTTATCATTTCTCATTTATGTCATACTACCTATGTTCATGCTTTATTGTACCTGAAATTTTCCTAGTCCCTTCTTACAAATTATTATTCTAAAGGTGGTAGGTTAGTCATAGAGCCAAACTCTTGATTATGTAGGCATACCTTTTCATATTGGAAGTGTTTTACTACCAAAATTTTGGAACCAAAACATCAATGACACAAGTTCTTCATATCTTCATCTTGATTAATAACTTCTCTATCAAAATAATAAAATATAGAAATATGCTCTATCAAGAAAGGGTTTTAGAAGCTCTTTAAAAAAATTTAACCTTTAATAAAATAATAAAATATGCAAATCAACATAGACATATACTAAGAAAAATCACAGTAAGTAATAACATAGTCACTGATTTAATTTCATTCAAAATATTAATTATATTGAAACAAAATTAATTAGAAGAAAAAAAAATTATCTAAAGATTATGAAGCATCTTCTTTAGACAAATTTAAAATTTTCTAATAGAACTTGTGAGGAGCTTCCCTATGATTTTTGTTTCCATTCATTCTACTTTAAATATTATATGAGCATGATGCATTTTTTCTCTATGGAATCAATGAAAATATTACTTCCATAAAAGATATATGTGAATAAACCAATCAATAGAAATGAATTAAAAAAAATGAATTAATAAATATTCTAATTAATTTGCACTATAAATTTATAGCAAATATGAAATATAGATTTATAGTTTTGGAATACTTCTAATGGGTTTTAAGGTCAATTATGTATAAAAAAATAGATTGATTGTTTTAATTCATTATTATTATTTAAATATAATGTCCTAGTTGTATGTTAGTTGAAGTTTTTTGTACAAAACTCACCTTTAAACTGTTTTAAGAAATAAATGTTTGACCAAAATGTGTGCGATTTCAAATCAACATATACATATAACCTATACATAAGTCTTTGGTCTCTCTTGTTAGCTATTTTTGTATTCAAATTTTTATATAGTAGGGTTTTAAGAACCTTTAAAACCTTTAAAACTTTTAATTAAAAACAATAAAATACACATTTTAATTAAAAACAGTAAAATAAACAAATCAATATATACATACATTGAATCAAGTCACAATAATCAATAAAATACCCAATTGTATAATTTCATTAGAAATATCAATTAAATTTGAACTAAATTAATTAGAGGAATAAAATAATAATAAATTATCTAAAGACTATGAAGTATTATCTCTACTAGAATATAAAATGTTATAATAGAATTTGTGAAGAACCTTGTTATAATTTACATATTCTAGTGAATTCGCATAAAATATTTAATGAACAAGACAACATTTTATCTTATAGAATCTATTGAAATCTTACCCTCATAAATTTTATATATGAACAAAACAATAAATTGAAAGGTATTAAAGAAAAATAATTTAATTCACACTATAAATTCATATTTAAAATGAAATACAATTTTTTTGTTTTTTAATACTTCTAATAGATTTTAAGGTCAATCATGTATGAAACAATGTTCTAATTGTTTAATCCCCTTATTTCATTATTATTATTTAAATATAATGTTCTAGTTGTCCATTAGCTTGAATTTATTGTAGAAAACTCAGGCTTATACTGTTTTAAGAAAGAAATGTTCGACATAAACGTGAGCGTAGTTTATCAACTTCGTATAAGGTCAGCTACATGGATGATTATGTGTATTGAGAACGGAAGGTCTGAATATCACAAGCTCTCTCACCCAGTTGTACGTGGAAGAGTCTCTTTAAGAATGGTAGGTTTTAATATCCGAAATGCTCAATATATATATTTCTGTTCATTCTGCGTTTGTATCAGCCATCTAAGATATCAACGCGTAAACGTCGAAGTGACCAACGTCTCAAAGTTAAAATTTCAAGTTGCTTGGTAGAGCTTCAAATCTCTGTAAACTTCATTCGAATAAAACTTGTGTTGTAAACAGAGAAGCGTCATAGTTATAATAATCTATGGCGAGATTTGCATTAGGTATTGGCAATGACTCTCCAAAACGAGAAGATCTGAATCAGGATGGAATATACAAAAGCCAACGGCAACTTGGTGATATTTGGCGAGATATCCAGGGCGCAAACAATTGGAAGGGCTTGCTTGATCCCATTCACCCGCTTCTCAAAGCTGAGATACTCAGATACGGTGATTTTGCTCAGCAGTGCTACGATGCATTTGATAATACTCGTTCTTCTAAATACTATAGGAACTGTAAGCGCACCAAAAGCTCACTCGGGCGGAGATTGGAATTTGTGAAATGTGGGCGTGGTTACGAAGTCACCGAATATATATACGCCAATACTGGAACCTTCAAATCTTATTTCAGGGAGAGATCAAGGGATAGCGGTGCTTGGATGGGCTTTATTGCTGTTTGCACAGATCCAAATGAGATAAAAAGATTGGGTAGGCGTGATATAGTTGTTGCATGGAGAGGCACCGAAACACCACAAGAATGGATGCAAAATCTCAGAGATATATTAGTTCCTGCTACTTTATCGGTCTGTAGAGAATCCAACATCCAAGCTACCTTCAAACCTGATGTTCGTATAGAGAAGGGGTTTTTAAAGTATTACACCTCAGTAGATGAAGGCTCCAGGCTCAGCGCAAGAGAGATTGTTGTGGCTGAAATAAGAAGGTTATTGAATAATTTCAAAGATGAAGATGTGAGTATAACATTTAGTGGACACAGCTTGGGAGCTGCACTGGCGACCATAAGTGCATATGACATAAAACAGATGGTGATGAATGAAAACTACGTGAGGTCAATACCTGTCACGGTCTTCGCCTTTGCCTCTCCGTGCGTAGGAAATTTATCATTTTCCCAACACGTTGAGGAGATTGGAGTTAGAGTGTTGCGCCTGGTAAACAAAAAAGATTTGGTTCCTAAAGTTCCTGGAGTTTTCGTGAATGAGAAAATGGGTTGGCTCACCAGAACTCTGTATTGGTTTCCATGGACATATGTTCACGTGGGAGTCGAGATTACTTTGGATAGCAGCAACTCACCAGTGCTGAAGCAAACTTATAATCCAGTCAGCTTCCACAATTTAGAGGTTTATCTGCAATTAGTGGATGGACTTCCAGAGAATAACAAGCTGCCTTCCAAATTGCCAACAAGAGATCCAGCTCTGGTCAACAAGAATTCCGACTTATTGATTACAGAGCTTCAAATCCCTTCTTACTGGTGGACAAGGAGAAATAAAGAAATGGTGAAGCGGATAGACGGAATGCTGGTATACTCTCCGAGACCTGCCACTTCTGTTCCCCTTCCCGAGTATTCATCTCCCCTTTTGTCTAATTTAGTTATTTTATTACTGGTGGTTCTTGTTCTTTCTGGAATTATTATTCTCTTCCGAATTGGAAGTACAATCCAGAACCCTATCTGATTCCATTATTGTTCAACAGAGTATTTGTGAATAGTGTTTAATGTATTCTCAGTCCATGTATACTTGAAATTTGACAATGTTAGTGAGGGGTGAAGTGTAATGACGTAAATATGTTAATAAAAGTTCTATTTTTTTATCTTAAATTTGAGAATCATTTATACATCAAAATATCAATATTAAATGATAAACATAATATTTCTATTATAAGAAATACATAAAATTTATGTCTTTGTATATACAATAAATAAAATAAAATAACTTTGAAGTAAAAAATAAATCTTTTAAGTAAATAACATAGCTCCAGCTTGATATTTCTCAATGAAAATGAATTATTTTTATTTATTTTATTATTTTATAAATGAAAAGGAATTGAAAGGATGTAATTCAAACCCTTGTCTAGCTCAAGCAACACTTAATAGCTATTTCAAGAAGTAGTCTCATGCACCGCCTTTCACTAAAGTTAAGAGGCATTGTACAATGGGGTGAGTGTAAAGATTTAAGTGTATTATTTAAAAATTCTTATGTTTCAATTTTTTTTTTCTATTATTTAGACATCAAAATATTAATATTTTCAAAAGAAGTAATACATAATTTTTTTGTCTATTATGTGGTAAATAAACTAATTAAAAAAATTAAAATTAAAAAATTAACTAAATAAACTAACTTTAGATTGATATTTCTTTCTAATTTTAAAAATAGATTTATTTAAGATGTCTATATTAATTAATATTTATTTAAAATCTATGTTATTGTATTTATTGTTATTTACTTTTTCTTCATTTTCTTTTGGCAAAAAAAACAAAATATATTAATTGTAATGACGTGAATTCACACCCCTTGTAAATTCCACATTCACGTACCGCCTACCTTAGACAATCAAGTTTGATAATGCAATTCTATGTCCTTCATTCGCTTTCCATCAACTTGGTAGTTGTTTTTCTATGTTGGTGGAGGATATTCTATCAAGCATGCTAGTGTGACATGTGGGCATATATGTGGTGCACTACCATGTTGATAGGATTCTTGTCTCTAGATTTCACAAAGACATTACAATTCTCTATTAGCGACAAAGAATAACGTCTCTACTCCATTGACCAACCTCAAATGACTATCTCCTTCATTCGTTCACTCTCTCTTCAATCTCTCTTAATCTCATTCTTTCTTGGAAACTATCTACACACTTCATTCATAGCATTCTCACCTTGATTGAAGCTACAAGTTGGTATTTTATGAACTCATTCTCCTTGTTATTGCAACAACGTCAGCATTTGCAAGCTTGCGAGCCTACTCCTTTCCTCATTTTCCTTAAGTGCACATAGTTTAAGGTGATATCATTCCATTTTTCATTTACTTAGCATTATCATATCATTTTCATAGCATATTATTGCTTCGCATAGTGCTTAGTAATTTTACTTCAATATCTTTCTTTATCAAATTTATCCTATTGTTGCTATATTTGCTATTTGTGGAGGTGGAAACACCAAAATGGGGAACTGACTAAAAGAGTCCTCTATACATGTGCAATTACAGATTTCAAATGAAATTCAATGATGCAAGATGCAAAAATGCTACTTATACATACTTTCACTAATGCAAGATTTAAAAACCCTAGATGCTTGATTTAACTAATGTATGACCTAACACAATGTTTTTGATAAAAGGGTAAAACGGGTTTTACAGGGACCCGAAACCACAAAGTTTACAAAATAGAGAAAAGACCACCAAGGGTCCACCAAAAAACAATAGCTACCCAAAAAAAACCAGCAGCGAGTAGGCAAAAAAGACTAGGAGGGTCAGAAAGGAAAGGACAACAAAAAATTACTTCAGAGACCTAAGGACAGTCTATGTCTCTGCCTCTAAAACTTGCATATCAGTAACCCCCTTCTTGAAGGTTTGAACCATTTTCGAGGTTAAAGGGGCCTTTCACTTCAAATTGGTGTGGGTTCTTATAGAAATGCCACCATATGTTTCTTGGCTTTTATCTTTAGTGTCTTCTAGATCAACCACCAAGGATCCCTGGTGGGCTTTGTTAAGCTTTTCAGTCATTGCATTGATTATTATAGCATTGTGTCTTGCTATTCGGTTGTTATGTTCTGCAATGGTTCTGATGTTAATCCTTAGGCCCTCAACATCATTATCAGTGATCTTGTTATTGTGCACCACATCTTTCTTGCCCAACTCCGCAATCTTGACACCCATTTCCTCAATCTTGCTTTGCAGGGCCAAATTTTTAATTTTAAGCTCATTGATTTTGGAGAAGGTCCATTCCAGAAGTTTAGAATGGGACTCGGAGTTGGTTTTAGCCAGGTACAAAAAATCAAGGGATGGCTCTTTACTACTGCTAACAGGGGAATTGTTGACAATTCGAATGTCCGAAACAGGGCCCACACAGTGCTCAGAAGTGTTGGTATCAACTTCCTCTGACTTGGAGGACTCTTTGGTGTAAGAGACAAGGATTTTAGCCTGGGTAGTTTTGCCAACAGGGTTGAACTTAGGAGGAGGACAGTTGGGCTCAAGCGCAACCCGGATTTTACTCGGATCCCTAGAAGGGCCAGCATGCAAACTAGGGGCTTTTGGGCCATGGCTAGGGTTAGGCAAATAATTCGAGCGACTGGGCTTAGTATCATCACTATCAACATCAGGGATGGCTTCCGAGGTAGCAGGGGCATGCACATGCAGAAATTCAACAATAATCCTAATTAACCTAGTATGGAGGATAGGAAATCTTTTGGGATTCTTTTTATTGTCCTCCAAAATTTTCTTTAGAGAGCATAAGAGATAATAGGGGATAGAAACCCTTACCTTGTGGTGGAAATGGTTGAGGAGGGCGAAGTGGTACCCGTAGAATTTAGTGAAATGTTGTTCCACTGTGATATACTCCGTGATGGCTCGAAGGACCTTTCTCCAAATAGATTTTATGGAGTCAACATCAAAGTAACTATTCGTAATCTTGACCAAGTTTTGATTTTCCTTGTCATTTTCGGGGAATTTGATAACAGCTTCATCAGAGTAAGCTCTATCCCTGAAAAACTTCTTCCCATCAGTGGGTAATCCCGTAAATTTGGAAATTAACTCTTCGTTGAGCTCCACATTCCTGCTGAATAGAGTCAGGTTGCCATCATGCCAATTTTTGGAAAAGAGATTCGTAGCCTCCAAATCAGAACCATGAAGCTTCTCCAGAAAAGGGAAGAGACCTCCACTTTTTATCTTGTACTGTGATGCACTCGAAATCAAAAAATAAGGTGTCCAAAGGCTAGGTTCACCAAAGTGAAACCTAAAGAAATAGGCGGTATGTGCTCTACCTATTAGGAGATAGAACACACACAAAAAGGGGGCTCTATTTCATTCAAGTAAACCTTAGAGATCTCAATCCAATGGTTCAAGTGAGATGAAATATCCATTATAAGGTCCCCTAGGGTGTGATTAAAGGTAAAAGGGGGTTCACCACCAAGCGAAGGCTTGGACATAAGGAAATGAAAATGATATGCAAATCTAACTATGCAACCTAAGATATGAAATTGAAAATAAGAATAATGAACTGAGAAAGAATAAAGGAATACATGGAGAATTGAAGATGCTTGAAACAAGGTCTTCACTCTTGAAAATATGATCTTTAGTGCACATTGGGACTCATACACCTCTAGGGGTGATTTAATCCCAATTTAAGGTTTTAGGGCAGAAACTAGAATTTCACAGTGACAATTTTGAATCCTCCAAAATCTAGAAAAAGCCTTATACTAGGACTCATATGCCACAAGTGGAGATTTGGTCTCATTTTTTTTTTTTGAAAAGTCAAGATCTAAATATATTTTCCTATCTCTACACATCCTTCCAAATTTTATTTCCAAAATTTGAACTTGTTTAAAACATGCAAAACAAAATATTGTTTTGATTTACTTATGGGGGGTTTGACTCGGTCAAACCCCTAGTTTGGTAATTCAACCTTGATAGAAATAATATATCTTGAAAGTAAATGTGAGTGCAGGTCCTAATTTCTTAAGTGCATCTAAGATTAGGAGATCTAAAATGCAATGAAACCCTATTCTAATGTTCTAGAATAAGATGCATGAATGAAACATAAATATGGAATGACTCTCTGTGGGATATCTCTAATCACCTTGGAACCTCCAAAAATATATTCATGGGATGATGATATGTGATATTTATTCATACCCACTTTCAAGGAGACTCCACTCAAGGATAACCCTAGAGATCTCAATGCAAAGGAGATTTAAATCTTGCAATAGGGTTGTCCTAGAGGCTAAATGATATATAATGAGGGGTTCACCACCAAGTTTAGACTTGGAAAATAAAATGCAATGCAAGTTGTAAGACAAAACCCTAATTGAATGCAAACAAACCCTAAATGACTTAGAAAGATACACAAAATCTAATAGAAAACTATGAAACTGGAAGTGTGCACCTGGGAGACTAAAGAAGGTAGGATAGAGGTTAAGATCATTGAAAAATATGCTACTGATGTTGACTAGGACTCATTCATCAAGCTCGAAAAATAAATCCAATTTTCTAGAAAATGTGTAGGCACAGGTTTCATCCAAAAGGGTATCCAACTCTGCAAAAATCTTTGTTAGCCCTGTACAATGGGACTCATTCACCAATAGTGGTGAATCACTACACTTCTGGTTTTTAGAAGTTTAGGATCTAATTTTATTCCTCTTAGTTTTCTCTTCTCTTTTTGACTGTTTTTCAGATCTGAAACTTTAAATTGCCACGTACTTCTTTTCGTTGGGGCATCTAAAAAAAAATAGATTTTTTTTTTAATTTCGGTGTCAGCGGCATCATTCTTTGAACCAATGCAACAAGTAAATTACTTCAAAGAGGGGCAAAATGTAGACATGCTAAATTTACTCATGCATCTAATCATGCTTCATTCAACATTATTTCGTCTATTAATTAAATAAACCAATTTAATTAATTCACTAAGGTTTCTTTTTAATTAATTAAATCAAATTAATTAATTAACTTCCTAAAGTCTCTTGATTTAGTTAAATCACATATATTTGATTAAATGGTCAATATTCATTTTCCTCTCATTTGATTTAAAAAAAATACAAAAATGCAAACCAAATGTCACACCACCTAATCACTAGCTTAATTAGTCAAATCTCTGATTAATGCTCAGACCAACCCATGTCCCATCCACTTGCACAATAAATCATTTACTTTCATTTATTAAAACACCTAGTTTTCCTCAAATGGCATATTCCCAAGGAATATGCCCTCATTAACTCCCTAGTTTGACTTTTTTGGCCAAACATAGTTCCCCCCAAATCTTCAACCATATTAATTTATTACCATTTTGAAATTTGAAATGGGCACATTAGCCAAAACTTGCACAAGCATGAGTCAATCACATTGTGAGAAGTGGCTCTCCCCTATTTGATGGGATTTAGTCCCACATTTCTCAATCTTGGCCTCTCCTCTCTCAATCTCTCCTATAAATTCAATGCCATTTCAACACAATTCATCATCTACAATTTGGAGCATCCTCAATATAGGAAACTTGAGTTCACTTTGCATCTCATCGTCTATCATCTCATTTGTCTTATCAAGGGATGGGAAAGGGTTGCCTTCTACACAAAGGATAGCACCAATCTGCTATGGAATAGGTTTACTTCATGTTTTATATGCTTTGATCATTCTTTTCATTTGTTTTAATTTTGACTCATGGATTATTATTTCATAAGGATATGTATTTTTATTATTTTTTTTGTCAAGTTTACTAACATTTGTAGATTTTCATGTCCATGAAATGGTGCTAGGAGGGCTGAAATATAAAATCTTTGCTTTTGTTAGCCCCTATTTCATGCTTGATGTAGGACTATAAAAATCTTGTTTGCTAATGTAATTTCAATTGATACAAAATCTTGTTTCTTGTAAAATAGTATGGATTAGTGCTCTAGATAGGGTTATAATTTTTTTGTTTCTGCAAGATCTTTGTTTCCTTGGAAATTTCCAGGGAAGTCTACTTCACAGGTATGGCGCGGGTTATGTTGTTGTCAATCCATTTTATGTTACAAGATGTCAATCACTCACTTATTTTTTATAGTCTTAATGAACTGCTATAAAATCTCTCTTCATTCACTCTCATTGTTCGTGCATTTAGATATCTATCTTTTCTCTTTAAAATTATAGTTAGCTGTAATAAATACATCCATGGTTTCTCGCAATAGGATAGTAGAAGAAATCGTTCTTCTCATGTCTTCATTGATATGATGAATGGATTTTGATAAATCAGTCATTTCTTTCATTGATTTACATTGCTTGGAATTTTAGAACACCATGAAGGATTGAATTGCAGTGGTTTTAATCACTCACTTTCTAATAGATTAACTCGAGAGTCTCTCATGGATTGAATATTCTGTCCTATGCAGGGAAAGAAAAATAAAAAAAAACAGGGATAGATGGATATTGGTGTGACCAGGAGAATGAGGGCGTGGGTTTCTTACGTGAAGTTTCATATTTTTTTCCCTCATCCATGTATCATGCCTTCTTTTTCATACCCCTACTAGTTTGCTTTGATGAGCGTCCACACCTATTCCAAATTTCTCATTTTTATTTTTTTTTCTGTGCACAAGAAGATTGGATGTTGGTCAAGTTCGTAGAATGCGGTTTTACACCTGCCAACAAAATTTTCTAAAAAGTTTCTAAAGTCTTTTCAACAACTACTGCGCATGTCCTGCAATCATGGATGTCATTAAAGACATCATTTTCTTTAGCCGTTCTGTCACATAGCTTGCTGCCTTGTCAACTGCTACTATTATGAAGTCCACCATCATTCTTGATAGTACCCTACCGTAAAGTGCACCCTCGAAGTTATCACTTTCTATTGACTTATGCTATGTTATATTTGTTGTTCAAGTCAACCTAGAACGAGATAGTAATCAAAGCACATGGAATGTGTGGATGCTAAAATTTGCAAAATGCTTATAACATTGACATAAGGTTAGCATTGTTAGCAAATCACAACATCCCTATGAGATAATGAATCATGTCTAACATGCTTAAACAAAACTCTAAAATAACAAATAAGAAAAATTGAAAGCATATTCAACCAATATCCATATCTATCCCATAGTGGGAGTGGTGCCTTTTGAAATGTGGAAAGGAAAGCCCTTTCCCACCCCCTTGATAAGCAAGATGATATTATGGACAAGATTGAATCTCAAATGGAGAGAGTGACCTTGCATGCAATGTGTTGTCAAATTGTGTTGTTGTGATGAGCAAGATTAGTTCTCTTATGTGGAGAGTAACCTTGCATGAAAAAGTGTTGTTGTTTGAAGGAGAGAAGCCTTCAACTTATAGTTGAGCTTGAAGAGAGGAGAGGTCAAATTGATGAATGTGGGATCATTCATGCACCAATGACAAGATGCCACTTGTCAAGGCGTGAGAGGGTGAGGAATGTGCAAATCTTAGCCAATGTGCCAATTCAAATTTGAAAAAAGGCAATAAATGCATGTGGTTGAGGGTTTTGGGGGGGAATTATCTTTGTCCAAAAAGTCAAAGATGAGAGTTAATGAGAGAAAATATGGGCTTTAATAAATCAAATAAAGTGATTTATTGGTGCAAGTGGATGAATCTAGAAGATTCATGTAGTTAGGATTAAACTAATCATGATTTGATTAATCTAATAGATGATTTAAGTGATATGACATTTGATTTTAGATTTTTGTATTTCTTTTAAAATCAAATGAGAGGAAATGAGCATTGATCATTTAATTTAATATTGGTGATTAAATTAATAGACCTTAGGAGATTTATGATTTAATTAAATAAAACATGATTTATTTAATCAAAAGGTGAACATTGATGATGATGTCAAATCTGCATATCTACATTTTGCCCCTCTTTGAAGCAATGTACTCGTTGCATTGGTTCAAAGAATGATTCTGCCAACATCAAAATTAAAAAATTTCTTCTTTTTTTCAGATGCCCCAGTGAAAATAAGTACATTAGTACATTGCCCCCTCAAGAGATCGAGCGAAAATATTTGATTTGAGGTCGATCTCACGACAAAGAGGTTCAAAATGGATGTCTATATGATAATGATGATGAAAATGAGATGTTTGGAAGATGCTTAAAATAAAAAATCTATATTATTTTAAATATGTTAAATGATTATGCAATGCATGTGAGATGGATGATGTCGTCCTATGATGATATGATGTGATTATGTAGAATGAGAATGCAGATACAAGATGAATGTAGGATGGATGCAATTAGCATGAAAGGGGATAGAATAATGAGAGGGATCAACCCTTGAATCCAAGAAGATGCAAAAGTTCAACAAAAAAACTTTATTGGAAATGATGATGAACACTGATGATGTATTGCTTACTCGAGGATGGAAGAGATAAAGAGCATAAATTTCCTTATGTGTGATAACACACATAGGTGCGATGCATCAAAGTATAAAGAACCAGGATGGTGTTGCACCTAGTGTGATGGACTCTGACTCAAAAATCAGATAGGAGTGCTCTTGTTCACACTTGACATATGGAAACCTTGCTAGGACAGACCCAACAAAGAAAGTATTCGCCAAGTTATTTTACAGGAACGTCCAACAAGCACAGTAGATAAAATTATAATGATCATTGACCCATTCCTTTCTCTCTAAACTTGCTCTATTTAGGCATCATCGAGAGGTCCTTGGAATGAGCACAAACTAAGATAAGTCAACAAAGAGAAAAATAAAGTAAACAAACAAGCTAATGTTCTTCGTACCGCTAGCCAAGGCTAAACTAATGTGGGGTACCTGATGCTTATGTCCATCGTGGGAAAGCTTCATCCTAGGACATGTAGTGATCAGGGTTTTGGTGAGACTGATTTGATGTTAAACTATTGATACTCTGAGTTGACCAACTTGCTTGCTTACTGACTAAAGCTTGAGACTTTGACGATTAGGTGTTCACTTTGGAACCTGCTAAACTTGCTTTTGATTGCTTCACCAAAGGATGAAGGCGATGATTGATTTATTATGAGTGACATTTATTGCGGGTGAAAGCGAGATGAGACAATGCACCATTTTGGGTTTTTTCAGATATTTGGATTTTTTTGAAATTTTGAGCTTTATGAATGTTTTTGGATTTTGTGTCTCAGGGGCTGATCAAGGATGGCCTTGCCTACGTTTAAGCTCAGAGATGATGTAGTTCAGACTCCAATTGACTTGACTGCTAATGAGATACATGGGCAAACGGATTGCCATTGTGATAGACGCCTAAAATCCTAAAATGTGAAAAAGATGGACAAACGAATGCCCCTGTGACGGACACCTAACTAGATGGGAAGATGGATATCATTGTGACAGACACCTAAAATCCTAAAATGTGAAAAATATGGACAAATGAATGCCTCTATGACAGACGCTTAACTAGATGGGCAGATGGATGTCATTGCGATGAATGCCTAAAATGTGAAAAAGATGGACAAATGGGTGCCCCTACGATGAACGCCTAACTAGATGGGCAGACTGATGTCATTGCGACGAATGCCTAAAATCCTAAAATGTGAAAAAGATGGACAAACGAATGCCTCTACGACATATGCTTAACTAGATGGGCAGATGGATGTCATTGCGACAGATGCCTAAAATCCTAAAATGTGAAAAAGATGGACAAATGGGTGCCCCTGCGACGAACGCCTAATTAGATGGGTAGACAGATGTCATTGCGACGGACACCTAAAATCCTAAAATGTGAAAAAGATGGACAAAGGAATGCCTCTGCAATGGATGCTTAACTAGATGGGCAGACGGATGTCATTGCAAAGGACGCCTAAAATCCTAAAATGTGAAAAAGATGGACAAACGAATGCCTCTACGACAGACGCTTAACTAGATGGGCAGACAGATGTCATTGCAACGGACGCCTAAGGACTGACCCTAACTATCTCGGGGGATGATCAAAGATCAACCTTTCCTACGTTCAAGCTCAGAGACAACGTAGTTCAACAAGGTGACTCTATTTTTTATTTTGAATGATTTTTGACATGTTTTGGATTTTTGAATGATTTGGATGTTTTTGAATTTTTTATGATTTTGACAATTTGGATATGATATGCATGACAATATCAATGCTTTGTTTTATGATTTTTCTGAAAACCAAGCTTAATGTTGACCAATCAGATTGATGGATTGATAGTTTGACTAAGTGTTTTAAGTCAAACAAAAGTGATAATGCACTTGTAATTCCAGGAAGTTGTGTTATCCTAGAGTAAACTCGTGCACAAGATGATAGTTTGACTAAGTGTGTTAAGTCAAACAAAATGATGATTGGTCAAGATTGATTTAGAACAAAATTGTTTTGATGATTTGATGTGACACTGACACGCGAGTTAGATGCAACTGATATGAATTGTTCAGATTGATGTTCGATGGTAGATAAAACTTGATAAGGAACGTCTTCCTGTCAAAATATGCCATGGGCTAGTGATTTAGATTTTTGGCTCACAAATGCTTGGCCAAGTTAATGTCATGTTTTTCCAATGTTCAAATTACCAAATAAGTTGGATGATATAAATCTAGATTTATTCACGAAGCAAGATGGAATTATCTGCCCCCAGTGTCTAGCAATGTTTTAATGACCATGGGTGGATTCATGAAAAAATGGATATGAATTATCTTGCGATAAGATAAGGGTGTTCAAAATAGAGGATTATCATTCAGATAATGCTTCAAGGCTCAAATAGCATTGGGTAGGATGGGATTAGTGAAAATGAACCATGTCAAGATGTTTACCATAAACAAGTGTAAAACGTTTACCAAACCTTCATCAAGATCAAGATAAGGTAGATAGATATCCAAGGGTTGGATTAACGGTTCATGGATGAACGGATGATATGGATGGAATGCTAGTTTTATTATGGATGTGATAAGATGCTTTCTCTTGAACTGGTGAACATAGATGCTCGATTCTACACATGACGCCTATTTACCAATTTTTCATCATGGTACTTGTCCAAAGCACCACCGAAATGGTTTTCGCTAGAGGATGATTTTTTTTCTTTACTGTTTTTAATCCTTTTTCTGTTTTTTTTGGATTTTTTGTATTTTTTGTATTTTTTTGTTGTCGCCAAGATTCCTGTTTGCCAGGTTTTCATCAAGGTGACCATTTATTTCTGATTTTTTTTTTTGGTATTTTCTGAGAGATTTTAAGCTGATGTTGAATCACCTAGTACTGTTGATGTTGATGCTTCTGTCATAATGTTCCATCGATATCTTTCATGTAGAAGTTGTCTTGCCAAGATATGTGCACTTGAATGCAACTTTTGGGATCCTTGATCTGCTTTGCTGATATCGGAGTTAACTTTGTCTCTGTGCGCACATCCCGATAGATTGCCTTCTAAATCCTTATGATGAAGGGTTGTTGCCATCACATGGTCAATGTAAGAATTGGATATCATGTGCAGAGGCATGGATGGAGGAGTGTGTTTAGGAGTAAAATATGGATTAGTTGGTAGTTTGGAATCTTTGACTCTCCAAACTTGGGAAGATGAGCGATTATGGATGGATACGGAAGTGTGTGTGGAATTAGGACCAACTGCTCGATAATCTTTGTATGTTGTTTGAGAAGCTTGCTTTTTCGTTTGTGGACATCTTGGATGGATACTTTTCCCTCTTTTATTTTTCCCCATAGTTTCTCTGACTAATGGAGTTTGATAGGGATAGTCTTTCTTTGTATTCTTTGGTATCCACTTGTATTTGATTTGTCCTTCATGCTTTGCTACTTCTTTTTCTTTGACGATGTTCTTTGTACTTTGATTCAAATATTTCTTTTGATGTTGGTCCCAATTCATGGATGGGGTGATGGGTGGATGGAGATTCATGACGTGGTGAGTTGTAGTATTGGCATTGGTTTCATCATAGGATTCTTCATGCTCCCTATGTTGACGTTTGCTTGAGATGAAGTTGCCCCCAGTTTTATAGATGTATCCCTAATATGTTTTTATCCCTTGATTGTCAAATAACCAAGGCCTTGACATTTAGGATTTCCAACAATTTTCACTGGTTCTAGCATACCTTGTTCATGTAGGCCTAATCCTCTGCCTTGATAATTCATCTGTTGAAACATTTTATTTGCAAAAAGATATGATTTGCCTTGGAAACAAGGTGCTAATGTTTCTCTGCTCTGTGGTAGATTTTCAAAAGTGAGAACTTATTTATTGATGAGATAACTTTCTCTAAGAAAGGTAAGTGATCCAACTTTATAAGTGATAGGATCCTCCACATAGGGGATGAATTCTTGATTGATATCTTTGGCTTGATCTTGTGAGATATCAAATTGTAATGCTTCTTCAAAAAGTGTTGATGCTTCACGGCCCATTCTTGATATTCTTTCACATGACATTTTTGATTCAAAACTTTTGTAGAAGCATTCTGCATGACCAATTTTTGCTATGTCTCCATAGGAGATTTCTGATTTGCAACTTTTGTAGAAGCCTTTTGATATGTCTCCACATGATGTCTCTGATTCACAACTTCTATGGAATCCTTCTTCATGATCCACTTTTGGTATGTCTCTAGATTTTTCTATACTTTGATCATGTGTATAAATGTTAAGAGTAGGAGATTCTTGTACCTTGGCAATGATGTCAAGAGTTTGAGACTCTTTTTTTGAATGAAGATCATCTACATGTCTGTCCGAAAAAATCGTATCATGGGTAGATGGAGGAATGTGTGCTATATAGATATAATAATCATTTGCGGCATCTTGTATAGATAGGAGAGTGCCCATTAGATCATTGTACTATCTTGGAGATACGAATTCATGATCTTTAGTGATTTTAGAACTACTTTCGACATGCTTTGGATCATGTTCTTGACATGGGTTGATTTCAAAGGTTGGATTGCTTACAACGAGTTCTTAGGTATGGTCCTTAGGCATGGGAAGTGGCTTAATATCCACTTGTTCTTTGAATGGATTTGGATCTACTATAGTGTCAAAGATTTTTTCACTATTCTCAACCGTAAGGTCGAAGGATGTCAATATGCCTTGGGAGGGACCATTGCCAGACCTTGATGGAATATTTTGATCATGCTTTAGAATATGTTTTTGAGATATGTCCTCTAACTCATAAGGTGATGTAGAGACCTTTTCGATATGATCATTGGTCGGTGGATCATAGATTATTTCAATGGGACCAAATAATTGTAACACATCTTGAAATAGATCACTAAAAAGTGGTTCTTGATGTATGGTGAGTTGATCATCAGATGGGGTAGAAACATATTCAATGTGCTCATTGATAGATTGATTTTGATCACTGTCCTTAGCCGTTATGGTGGAGAGATTGTCAATGTCTTCAACCATAAGACCAAGTGATGTTGACATTTCTTGAATTGGATCATTGTTGGGTGTTGTTTGAGAATTTTGATCGTGATTGAAAAGTGGTTCTTGGTGTGTGTTGATTTGATCATTGGATGAGATGGAAACCTCTTCAAGGTGCTTATTGATAGATTGATCTTGATTTCTGATTTCAATAATTACGGTGGGAATCTATTGCAAGATTTGTTGAGCAAGTAATGCCTGTGTTTGCTGCTGAGCCAACAACGCTTGTTGTTAGTCATACTGCTGTTGTTGCGAAAAAAATGCTTGTTGTTGGTCATATTGCTACTATAATTGGTAGTCTTGCAAGGCTTGCTGATAAGCTTCTTGTTGTGCTTGCAATTGCACTTGGTACTGTGATTACGCTTGCACTTGTTGAGCTTGGGATTGTGCTCGTGCTTGAGCGTGTGCTTGTTGGATTGCTTGTGCCATTTGAGCGGCATGTGCAGCTTGTGGGTTTTGGAGCGCATTTTTGCAGGAAGCATCTTGAGTGGCTTGCAACATGATGGAGAATGAATTTTTCATGTTGTGTTTTGGCGGCAGTGGTGGTGGGTTGGGGATGGTATTGATTGTTTGGATTGCTTGGATGTTTGCCACCTGCTGTTGCGATACTGATGGAAAAATGGGATGATTTGGTATGATGTTTTGATTTGGTATTATAGGTTGACTTTGAACATTTTTATGGTTGAGAATCATATTGCCTTGATTTAGGTAACTTTGATTTTGCATGGTGTTACCTTGACTTGAATCAACATATGGAGTTGCCAATATATTGCTAGGATTTTGAACAACATTAGGGGGATTTGCAAGCATATCTATCCCAAAGTTCACCAAGTCCAAGTGTGGACTAGAAATGTTCATGTTCAACAAGCTTGTATGTGGCATGTATGGATTTGGTGGGATAATGTTGTTTGGAAAACTCATGTATTGAGTGTTTGGTTGATAGATTTGTAGATTTGGACTTGGATTTAAATCTATCATTGGGAAAGGTGTTCCAAACTTTAGATTGGGCATACTCACATTCGTATTGTTGAAGTTTGGAGGAGATAATGATGCCATGTTTGAATTGCACAAATGTGAGTTTCAATAATCATTTGGCATTGTGATACTTGGATAGTTTGGTTGACTTGAATTTCTCATGATGGATGGTTCAAGTTTATATTCCATGTCCCTCTTGTGTTGAGATCAAGTTTGAACCATAAAATGAAGATCAATTTTCAAGAATGTAAGAGATGAACCTCTAATCCTTTAGATCGATCTAAACCTTAGGTTCAAATAACTAGGATAATTGAAAGATCAAAGTGATGACGAGGATGAGATAAACGAAATATGAGTGATACGGATGAATGGAACTTTTAAAGAAACTTTGAAGGAAATGCTAAACTTTTTAGGACTTTGATTGATCGTGATTGGATTGATGGTTTGACTAGATGTGTTAAGTCAAACAAGAGTGATAAATTCACTTGTAAACCCTAGGAAGTTGTGTTATCCTAGAGTGGACTTGTACATAAGAGGATGGTTTGACTAAGTGTGTTAAGCCAAACGAGGTGATGATTTGATAATTTGGCTAGGTGTGTTAAGCCAAACAAGATGAACTCATAAACCCTAGGAAGTTGTATTATCCAAG
This sequence comes from Sequoiadendron giganteum, assembly GCA_007115665.2. Classification (NCBI taxonomy): domain Eukaryota; kingdom Viridiplantae; phylum Streptophyta; class Pinopsida; order Cupressales; family Cupressaceae; genus Sequoiadendron; species Sequoiadendron giganteum. The sequence goes on along the minus strand of CM021110.1, from coordinate 420,035,220 downwards.
AGAGAACTTGTGTATAGGATGATGGTTTGACTAGTTGTGTTAAGTCAACCAAAGTGGTTTTGATTTCGCCTAAAAGTTTAGCATAAAAGATGTTTACAAAGTTCCCAAGAGTTTTTGGTGAGGTTATTTTTGATTGATTTTGATGGTTGAGAGGTGGATGAACATGATTGAAATTGATCCTAGACTTGACCTAGAATAACACTTCTTCTTACAAGTCCTCGGTGTTGAAGAACACGTTATATTTCCTATGGGAGGAAAGAAAACTTTCAAAAAGTTCGGGATTCTATTGATAATAGAATGTATACAACTCACGATTATTTCTTGAAGCTTTTTTGTAAAAGTTGTAAACCAATCTTTCTCTGAATTCAAAAATTCTCTCAAGACACTCCTCATGAGCTTTCAGACTAACCTTCTTGAACTTTGGTTTTGGGATTTTGATCTTGCAAGAAATCATGTTAGAAAACACATGTGTAATCCAATTTGTCTTTTATCTTGTCTTAGTGAATTCTTTTTACCAAAAGCACTTGCTTGATTATGTTTTCAAACTGAGTGTCTAGTGTCCCACTTTCTTTCTCATCCCACAAGGTCCTTTGTGTGGAAATCGAGGAAAATAGGGAAAAAGTCTCCTATGTTTAACCTTATTGAAAAAAAATGATGATAGATTTCAAACACTTATAAACCTCTAAGGATATGATCCCTAGGGAAAGCAAGAGTACTTAAATTCATCAAAAGTATTTGTTTCCTAAAAGGGGTTTGAAATTTGAGGCTCTTTGTGAATGTCTATTTTTCAATCGTTTTGACAACCAAGCAATGTATCTTTTACTTCCAAACACTTTTTACAACCCTAGGATGATGAGGAAATATCTTGTTGGGTTCCCACTTGGATGAATCTAGCTGCGCACATCTTGTGCGAATGGCTAAATGCTTGACTACATTGGCTCCCCTCCATGACACTCACTTATTTGGGTCAGCCAAGCATTAGTACCCATGAATCTCCCATGGCATACTTTCCATTTCCACAACAAGACCGCATGTATAATGTGGGGCAGCTTCAAAGGACATGGCCTTTTGCACCAACAAGATAGACAAGGTTTTGGCCTTTTCCTAAACAAAGGGTTCTAATTCGAGCATTTCGTTTGTGGGGGAGTATCCAACATTGGCAAGAGTCCATTGTTGTCCATCTCGTCTGAATAATCCTCGTGATATTGGCCTTTGTTCCAATATCCACACTTATATCCCGGGTGGAACTCGCTTGGCTTTAGCATGTTCCCGTTTGGGTCGTTCCCTTGGGTGAGTACTTTTTCCCACAAGGAAGGCCCTCTAAGATGAACAAAAGTGAGTAAACATATTCATAGTTCGATCAACCTTCATTTAGAAACAAATGGAGAACACTCGCAATAAGTTTACTCACACTCGCAAAGTGTTTTGTTCAATTTTAAAATGTCCAAATTGAAGTGTGGAGGCAATCTTTTTGACAACTTAACATCACCAAAATGCTTTTGATTTTGAAGATCATTGTGAAGCACGAGAGAAGCACAAACGCATTTTGAATGATGTTAATTTATAAAAAAGATTGCAAAACATGAAAGAAACTTGTTCATTTTATACCTCAAAGTAGTGATGAGTTCGTTTTAGAAGCACCAAAATGAAGTGTGAAGTTTTGCCTTGTTCAGTTTTAAGTCCAAATTGAAATTCTAGTAAGTGTCTAGGGTTCTTTTTAACCAACTTTGAAAAGATCCAATCAGTGCTTGATTTTAAGCCTAGAAATTGAAAAGTGAGTTGGTTTGAAACAAAAAATGAGAGTAGAAAATGGAAGCTCTAAGCATTTAAAAATACTTTGTGAATTTCAAATTTTCATTCTCAAGTTTTTCAACTTTGCCTTTGTTTAATTTTCATGCTTGATTTTGATGCACTCCTTGATGTCAACCTATAAACAATAAAATTTATCAGTAATAAGATTTATTTTATGTCTAAGAATCAACATAATGAATCCATTTACAGAGAATCTATAATCAAATAACAGAAAAGTATTCTTTAGGAATTCTTGATGATATAGATATTATGCTTGATCCCTTCGACAATTGGATAGGAAAAGTTTAAATTCCATCCACCATAAAGCTTGTTTAGATCTCTTGTATCCTCAAGTCATAAAGCCACAAAAGGTACACCTGCCATAAATGAAAACCAAAAATATGTCAAGTGTTTGTAAACTCCTCAATAAACCTCAAAATATGTCAAAGAATTTTGAAGCAAAATATTGAAGAGGCGGTGATCACAAGAACAATTCCTTAAAGAATCATGTGGAGACCATGTTACTCAATTAAACTCATCATTTTTAATTTTTAGTTTTTTTTATCATTAAAAATAGTTTCAAATGAAAAGATTAAAGATTTTGAACTTAATAAAAGAAGCATTAATAAGAATCCCGCTTGCCACAGACTTTTAAAACAAAAATTAAACTGAAATAAACAGTTTGCGAACAAAGCTCAAAGTCTCCCCGCTAAAATCAAAAAGTTTAATGTGGAAAGGTAAGGATTTAATGCAATTTAAGTAAGTTTTTTGAATCTCATTCATTCAGCTGACAAAAATCATAAATGAGCAACACCGATCCCCGAGAATGCCTTTGAAGATTTCTAAGGAAGTGGAAGATCTACAAATGATACCACAACATCTAATATTTATGATGGCATGTGGATCTCAAGTAAAAAAAAATGAATGATCATAAAGGCACGCATCCTAGTTTGTTGACCTTTCCCTTCTCCAATTTGTAGCAGGCAGCTTCAAGTAAACAAGGAAAATCAGAGGATAGTCATTATTTCAAATTTTGTTAAAAACAAAGTAAATGAAATAATTGATAGGCCCGCGCCTCTTAACAGCTATGATGGCATTGCTTTTCAAGAAAGCTAAATTTGTGCCCAAGCATGGCAATTCCTACTGCACGCCTTTCTTCAAAGAAAAGCACAACAAATGTATGTATTATGCTTGGACTAGCATCATCTCCAGCCGCTGTCTCATTGCTCCACTCGTCCAAGTAAATCAAAGCATTTAGAAACCTCTAAGCTAATGCATTTGTCAGGTGTGAAGCCAAATTTACAAACTTTGTCAGAATTCACTAACTGTAGGATCTGCATAAAAGATCTTTTGTTGAAAAAGGCGTCAGAATTTTTTTTAAGTAAATGCAATTGGTAGGTGCATTTGACAGGTGCAAAACATAAATTTCCAATAAATGCGATTGGTAAGTGTAAGCTGGATTCCACAGCCTTTACCCGTAGCCCCTGTGCATGCGCAGAAGTCTAAACAAGTGACCTGAAATGTTTTGACATTTACAACAGTACAAGAAAGTGATTTAAATTGACTTTCATTTATTAATCTTGCCTTTATTATAATTCATTATAAGACAAATGTTGGAAAATATTTTAATACTAACGAAAGATAGCAAAAGCTAAATCCATAAGCAAACATGAAATAAAACTGGTCAGATGTTATGGTTTGAAATGCTGTAGTAGACATGTATGCAAAATGGGGAAGCAAAATAGAGGAATTTTCCCAGATTTAAAGCCATACGTCATAACCTTCGCTCGTGGCTTTCCCATAAATAATTCCATCAAAACTAACCACCACAGACTTTATAAAGTTTCATCAAAATGGAAGAATTCCTAAACATGGTATTCCCTCTAGACTAACCATGAAAGAGCTCTAATATTTACAAACCAGGGATTAATACTTCTCTTTGGATAAAATCTAAGCGAATGGAAGAAACCGCGACATCATTCTTCAGAACTTTTGTCTATTGATTATTTTTAGGCAAGACTGTAGGGATATGTATGGAATAGATCACTCAACTCACGAATATACACATAAGTAGCATATGGTAGTAAATAGATTGGGATCTAATAAATTATGTGGCTATTAAAGGTGAATCACTCATGAACTGTCTGAATCACTTTCTCCATAAAAATTAACATCCTGTGGAAACTCCTGATCTGTCCACATTAGATACAAACTTTCCCAAATCAACTAAATAAGTATACTCATAAATATTACCATGAGATGAGTTGAAACAGATAAAAGCGACTACTCCTCTACTTTCCCAAATCCATGATACAATATGGCGGATGCAGAGAACACATGAATGCGCGACTTGAAGTAAATGAACAAAGACAAATACTTAGTGCTTTGGAATAAATATTAAATTCTTGAAACAGAGGAAAGCAAATAAGACTATGCAGCTTGAAGAAAATGAACAAAGACAAATACTCAGTGCTTTCGACTTGATATCAAATGCTTGAAACAGAGGAAAGCAAATAAGACTGTGCAACTTGAAGAAAATGAACAAAGACAAATACTTAGTGCTTTTGAATCGACATCAAATGCTTGAAACATAGGACAACAAATAAGACTGGATTTTATCTCTCATGCAATCTAGTTTTGTGCTAATGAGGTTTGACTCATGCCCTCCTTCTAGCGCCATTTGTAGGATGCCAAATCTACACATGGATTGTATAGACTAGCATCCTCATAGAATACCATATATCCTTACTCCAAAAAAATTGATAAAACTAAGACAAACATGCAATAGAGAAAATAAAATACAATCTATTATATGGTGGATTGGTGCCCTCCATGAAGATGTGAGAGAGCCCTTTCCCAACCCCTTTCCAAGCTAAATGAGATAGACAATGAGTTGCTATGAGCTCAAGTTGCCTATAGTGTAGATGCTTTCAAAATGTGGATGATGAAGAGCAAGATTGATTCTCAAATGAAGAGAGTAACCTTGCATCAAGATGTGTTGTCAAATTGTGTTGTTGTGATGAGAAAGATTAGTTCTCTTATGTAAAGAGTAACTTTGCATGAAAAAGTGTTGTTGTGATGAGCAACATTAGTTCTCTCATGTGGAGAGTAACCTTGCCTAAAGATGTGTTGTTGTGATGAGCAAGATTAGTTATCTCATGTGGAGAGTAACCTTGCCTAAAGATGTGTTGTTAAATTGTGTTGTTGTGATGAGCAAGATTAGTTCTCTTATGTGGAGAGTAACCTTGCATGAAAAAATGTTGTTGTTTGAAGGAGAGAAGCCTTCAACTTATAGTTGAACTTGAAGAGAGGAGAGGTCAAATTCATGAATCTGGGATCATTCATGGACCAATGACAAGATGCCACTTGTCAAGGTGTGAGAGGGTGAGGAATGTGCAAGTCTTGGCCAATGTGCCAATTCAAATTTGAAAAAAGGCAATAAATACATGTGGTTGAGGGTTTTTGGGGGGAATTGTCTTTGTCCAAAAAGTCAAAGATGAGAGTTAATGAGAGAAAATATGGGCTTTAATAAATCAAATAAAGTGATTTATTGGTGCAAGTGGATGAATCTAGAAGATTAATGTAGTTAGGATTAAACTAATCATGATTTGATTAATCTAATAGATGATTTAAGTGATATGACATTTGATTTTAGATTTTTGTATTTCTTTTAAAATCAAATGAGAGGAAATGAGCATTGATCATTTAATTTAATATTGGTGATTAAATTAATAGACCTTAGGAGATTTATGATTTAATTAAATAAAACATGATTTATTTAATCAAAAGGTGAACATTGATGATGATGTCAAATCTGCATGTCTACATTTCGCCCCTCTTTGAAGCAATGTACTCGTTGCATTGGTTCAAAGAATGATTCTGCCGACATCGAAATTAAAAAATTTCTACTTTTTTTTTGGATGCCCCAGTGAAAATAAGTACGTTAGTACATTTAGTCAAACTAACATCTTGTGCACATGAAAATCATCTTGTTAAGTGTGTTAAGTTTGATAACATACATAGGTGCGATGCATCAAGGTATAAAGAACCAGGATGGTGCGCCTAGTGTGATGGAATCTGACTCGACAATCAGATAGGAGTGCTCTTGTTCACATTTGACATACGGAAACCTTACTAGGACGAACCTAACAAAGAAAGTATTCGCCAAGTTATTTTACAAGAACGTCCAACAAGCATAGTAGATAAAAAGATAATGATCAATTCCCCATTCCTTTCTCTCTAAACTTGTTCTGTTTAGGCATCATCGAGAGGTCCTTGGAATGAGCACAAACTAAGATAAGTCAACAAAGACCAAAATAAAGTAAACAAACAAGCTAATGTTCTTCGTACCACTAGCCAAGGCTAAACTAATGTGGGGTACCTGATGCTTATGTCCATAGTGGGAAAGCTTCATCCTAGGACATGTAGTGATTAGGGTTTTGATGGGACTAATTTGGGTGATAAGCTATTGATACTCCGAGTTGACCAACTTGTTTGTTTACTGACTTAGGCTTAAGACTTTGATGATTAGGTGTTCACTTTGGAACCTGCTAAACTTGCTTCTGACTGACTCACCAAAGGGTGAAAGTGATGATTGTTTTATTATGAGTGATGACAATCACGGGTGAAAGCGAGATGAAATGGATGCACCATTTTGGTTTTTTTAGATATTTTGAGGTTGTTTTTGGTATTTTCACATTTTTTCATTGTTTTTGGTATTTTGATATTTTATGAATGTTTTTGGATTTTGGTGTCTCGGGAGCTAATCAAGGATGGTCTTGCGTACATTCAAGCTTAGAGACGATGTAGTTCGGACTCCAATTGACTTGGCTGCTGCTGAGATAATGGGCAAACGGATTGCCATTGCGATGGACGCCTAAAATCCTAAAATATAAAATAGATGGACAAACAGGTGCCCCTGCGATGGACGCCTAACCAGATGGGCAGATGGATGTCATTGTGACGGACGCCTAAAATCCTAAAATGTGAAAAAGATGGACAAACGAATTTTTCTGTGATGGACGACTAAGTAGATGGGCAGACGAATGATATTGCGACGGACGCCTAAAATCCTAAAATGTAAAAAAGATGGACAAAGGAATGCCTATGCGATAGATTCCTAACTAGATGGGTAGACGGATGTCATTGCGATGGATGCCTAAAATCCTAAAATGTGAAAAAGATGGACAAACGGATGCCCCTGCGACGAACGCCTAACTAGATGGGCAGACGAATGTCGTTGCGATGGACGCCTAAAATCCTAAAATGTGAAAAAAATGGACAAATGAATGCCTCTGCGATGAACGCCTAACTAGATGGGCAGACAGATGTCATTGCGACGGATGCCTAAAATATTAAAATATGAAAAAGATGGACAAATGTATTCCCCTGTGATGGATGCCTAAGGGCTGACCCTAATTGTAAAAAATAGATGGGCAAATGGATTGCCAATGCGACAAACACCTAAGGACTGACCCTAATTGTAACAGGATGCAAGACGTATCTCATTAGCTGTTGATCCTTGTGGAAAGATCTCAAAATCAAATGTCTTTATGTTAGGAAAATCATTTCGTTTATCAACTAAAGGCCATTCTTCACTTTGTTCATGTCCCCCAAACATGGTTCTTGGAGCTTTTGAAAGAGGAGATCATAATGAAGTGATAATGATTGATAGTGAGTGCAATCTTCTGCTTTTGAGGGAAGATTTTGTTTAATTACGTGCTAATAGAATTTGGCATGTCTACTGTGCAACATCGATTGTTTTATGCTCTAGGAGAATAGGAATCATCTTAGATGCCTAGTTGTCTAAAAAATCGTGAAACACCTCTTAGGAACGGGTTTGACAAGTAATCTTCCTTTAACCTTTTAGGTTCAGGTAGTCTTTAGTATTGTATATTGTTCATAAATTTAATGGAATTAATGAATAGAGGCCTATTCAAATTTGTTGCAGTCACAAATTTGGATTTGAGGTTGTTTATTTCGAATATTTGGAACTTTTCCTGTTGGTAAGATGACATAGAATTCTAGTTTCAGCTTCTGTTACAATTGTCCAATGGTTGTTCTCACCTGCTCATTTTTGTTTGTCTGAGATTGAACCATGACACATGAATACAAAACAATAAGTGCATCACTGATCTTGTTATAACACATACTAATTTGGTTGTTTATCTCCACGATATTAATATAGTATCCAAAGCATAGTTGTTGTCTATGTGTGGCATCTCAAGTAATCACTCTTTTGGTCTGTTTGCATGGACTTGAAGGGGATTTTAATGTAGGAAAATTGGGTTACTCAACTTGGATCTTTATTGAACCTCCAGCAGCTGTCATTTTTCATCCATGTGCTTTATTGCATAGTTTATTGAGTTTGTGGGTGCGTAGCTTATTTCTCATCATTTATGCTCATGTGTCATGCTTGTTCATTTCAACATGGTCATCAGACAATTAAATTGTTTCACATCACCATGCATGCGGCCCAAGTCCATTGGATTGTGTTTCCATGTTACTTTCATGTCTACTTGTATCAGACCACTTTGAGATTTTAATTTATGTTTGTAGATATCTTATTAATTGTTTGTGTGGAATTTTGATTGGGTAGTGCCATAGGGTTAAATGAGCAAATACAGATCCACGAAAATCACTAAAGAAGATAGTGTGGACACCGAAAAGGTTGTGGGAATTGTTTTTCTTCACACTTACCAGTTGAATCAACTTGAATTTTCCTGAATGCCTTTATGTATGATGGTCCTAGGTAATATAGTTCAATTTTACATCAGTTAATAGCATGTGTTGGAGATTTTCTCATGTTTTTTTATTAATAGTGTGTGCTGGAGAGTTTCTAAAGCTTTCGATGGCATCTATGAAAATACACTGCTATCATAAAAACTCTTGGATTCATTAACATCACATCTACCAATTGCATCACTTCAAAATATTTCTTCTTTTGTGTAGTGTTGGGGGTGTGTTCTTTACACCTGCTATTTTTTATTGATGATTAATGTGTAGGGGGGTCAATTTAATCCAAATCTGAAGCATTAAATATTGATTTGATATAAAGTATACAGTTTATAGGGAGGCTTTAAAACTATCAAACACTTTTTTATGGTAACTTGTTCATTGATGATTTATTGGAATTTCTAAATCAGCATTCTAATTGTAGACATGCAAAACTAACATCCTGCTCTAACCATTCTACTATTAATCAATTATAACAATTTATTGATTAATTTCCTAAGGTTCATTAAATAAATCAAATTATTTAATCCTTATGTTCTTCTCATTTGATTTAATAAATCAAACCGATTTAATCAAATATCAAATCCCTAAAATCCCCTAAGTTAATTAATCTAAATTAATTAACTTCTAATCATAATTATCATTCTCTAGCTTTTGACTCAACTAGAGTCAAATCCAAACTCTTAACTAACCCACCCACTTGCACCAATAAATCATTTATTTGATTTATTATTTCCTCTAATTACATTCAAAATGGAATCAAAATGGAATATTCTTCCAATTTGAATCTTGCCCCCAAAAGGGACTTGTCCTTTCCAACAAGGTTTTAAATGCTATTTACACAAGTCAAACATGGCATTTATTGCACCTTTCATCCCCCCTAAACAAGTCATTTCATCCAAATTTGAATTTCAAATTGGCACATTGGCCAAGACTTGCACATTCCTCACCCTCTCACACTTTGACAAGTGGCATCTTGTCATTGTCTCATGAATGATCCCACATTCATCCAAATCTATCACTCTTCCTAATCTTGAATCTATAAAATGCAAAACATTTCAACACAAATCATCTACAACACAACAACATATTTTCATGCAAGGTCATTCTGTTCACTTGAGAATCAATCTTGTTCTTCATTATCTACACACATTTTGAAAGCATATACATTATAGGCAACTTGAGTTCAAGCATCTCATTGTCTATATTATCATCTTGGCAATCTAAGCTTATCAAGGATTGGGAAAGGGCAGCTTCCTACACAACTAAGTTGCACCAATCCACTATGGGATAGGAATGATTCATGTTTTTGCATTGTTCTTATTAGTTGCATTGTTTAACATGATTCTATATTTCATAGGGATGTTTAAGTTTTCTGATTTAAACTAACTTTTATGCTAACAACATGAAATTGTTTAAGTCTACATATGCAGATTTTGGCATCCTACACTAATGTGCCTTCAAAGGGATGCATACTGATGGGGAGTCTTATCCCTCAAGAGAACTCTTGCTCTTCCCAAGACCTATTCTCTGGTCTTCCTAGGGTATGCTACCCTACCCTACTCAGGGATCACTCCTAAACCCCTCTCAGCATATAAGACTCTACACCAATTTCAAATTCTTCACCATTTCTCTCAATTCACCAGTAAGCTTCCCTAGGCTCCACACTGTCCCAAAGTGTCCTTACCACTCCAGGGGATAGGAAAGGGTATTCCAACTATCCCCTTATTGATTTTCCTCCTCACTGATCCATCTCATACGATTCTTTCACCTTGTACCCATCACTTTCTTGAAAACCCAATTTTAGGCCTTGTAGCCTTTTGCCCAATTAGGCCTCCTAGAACCAGTTTTCTTGGCTTTTCTCAAAAACATTCTTAACAACTCCCAAATATTTTTGTAAATTATTTCTAGTGGTACCCTAGGCTTCAAAATTTATCAGGTTTTTTGTCCCTTTGGCGTCCGTACGTATGGCTGTTCTCATACCCGCTCATTTTTAAGGGTTTCTAGGGTTTTGGCTCCTTTCTCCAACTTTGAGGGCTTCAATGACCTCCTAAAATCTCCTCCTTGCGCAAAAATGTATGGAATACATGTTCCCACACTCTTGTGCTCTTTATTGGAAAAAACCAATCCATTTAGCAACTTTCTTTACTACTGTCCTCTCCAAGCCACTAGCCAGAATGCACTTGCACTCACATAGTACTTGTTGGTTTCATCTTCTTCCCTGCAAACCAAGACCCCAAAATCTGTATGTACACTCTTTACAAAGTCCCAAACTTGATTCCAAGTTTCCATGAGAGGAAAGCCACGAGAAGACAAGTGGGACTCATTATTTACAAAACTGCCTGAACCGGCAACAAGACGGAGAACACCTAAAAACTATAAAATGATAGCCAGTCGAGTTAAATGACTAATTTAATTCTACACATAGCAATTAAATGTCGCCAATGAAATCATCAAAGCATCAGATAAGTCCTTTCAATCCATTCTTGACTGGATGAAGGCTCAAACACAAAAATTCACTCAAAACTTGTTGATTTCCAATCACACAATGTGCTCTCCAAGTCTCAATTCATGAAAAATGAACTTCCAACCTAGGTATTAGGTTTTTCTGACCTTATATACCTTTCTCCCACGTGCTAGGACCCTTGGGTTAGGTTTAGAACATCTTTAATGCTATCTTCCATCTTTTGGACATGTTTCCAAGACATCTTTGTCAAAATGCTCAAATTGTCAAGATTTGCCTAGGAATGCATAAAGTTCATGACTCTAAGAAAAACCTACTCTAACACACTCTTAAAAACATCCTAGGGAATTTACATCATAGTCCTTATTCCCTTGGTGGTTGGCCAGAACCACCTACAAGTCAAAAATCACAAAAGATCTTCCAAAAGACCTTTAAGGTGCTCCTTAACTATTCTCCCCCTGTAACAAATATGTTAAGGAACCTATGGTGTCAAGAGATCTCACTAATTCAATACTTCTTAAATTCATCTTCTTCTATCCAAGTAGCCTCTGACTCTGGTTAATGTCTCCACTTCACTAGTCGCTCCTTGTAAGTCTTGTGCCTAGTCTTCTTCACCCTTGAGTCTAGAATCTTGTCCACTTGTGGTCTGATATGTTCAAGTACCTTGAGTGCTTCCACATCTTTACTGACCTCTGCACTATACTGTTCTTCATCCATTTCTTATCCTTTATACTTCACCAAGTCCTTCACATTGAAGATAGGAGAAATAGAAATCTCCTTGCGTAACTCCACCTTGTATGCATTTGACCCATACTTAGCCAACACTTTACATGGCCCTATCCTTTTCATCTGCAACTTACTTGGTATGCCTTTCTATAGCCTTACCTTGTTCAAGTATACCATCACCATATCACCTATTTCAAATTGTAAATCTCTCTTCCCTTCATCTCTTTTAGCCTTCAACTTCTGGTTCGCTTCTATCAATGTCTTCTTGACTTGCTCATGAACCTCTCTCATTGAATGAGAAAAATATTTAGCATGACCACTGATTCCTTCATGACCTTTCAGATCTCTAAGCTTAAGTACACCCCTTGGATGTAAACCATAGACTATCTCAAATGTACTCTTACCCATAGTCCTATTTTTGCTATCATTGTAAGCAAATTCTGCTTGTGGAATCACTTGCTCCCATCCTTGTCCATACTCCTTAGTTAAACATCTCAACAAGTTACCAAGTACTCTATTGATCACCTCTGTCTGTCCATCTATTTGAGGATGATATACTGAGCTATGAGACAAGTTGGTTCCTAACCTTTTCCAAAGAGTTTTCCAAAAGTGCCCCATAAACTTCACAACTCTTTTTGCAACTATGATCCTTGGAAACCCATGTATCCTCACTACTTCCTTGATAAATATGTGTGCAATCTGACTTGCATCATGTGTTGTCTTGCATGGGATGAAATGGCTCATCTTGATGAATCTGTCCACTACCACAAACACACTGTCAAAACCAGTCGGTGTCCTAGGTAGCCCTACTATAAAGTCCATGCTTATGCATTCCCATGGTCTACTTGGGATGGGTAATGGCTGATAAAGACCTACATTGTTTTATGTTCCCTTTTCCTTTTGACATATCCCACATTGTTCAACATATCTTCTTACATCTCTTTGCATTTTAGGCCACCAATAGAACCTCTCCACTAAGTCTAGTGTTTTGTTCAAACTAGAGTGTCCACTCAAACTACCATTATGCTTTTCTTGGATTAGATTCTCCCTCATAGAACCTCTAGGAACACATAATTGCTTTCCCCTAAATAATAGACCATTCTGTAAAGTGTAATCAACATATTCACTGTGAAATGGTTCTCAAAATCGGAACATACCTTGTTGATCATTGAGAAATCGAAATCTCCTTCATATAGATTTTTGAATCCTTCAACCCTTATGCTTTGTAGCTGTATCTCTTGGACAATAAGCAACCTCCTGCTAAGAGAATCAACAACCTTTTTGTTAACCCCCTTCTTATGCTTGATGGTAAAGGTGTATGACTGCAAAAACTCCATCCACTTGATGTGCCTCAAACTAAGCTTCTCTTGAGTATTTATGTAGCTTAAGGCTTGATTGTCGGTGTATACCACAAATTCCTTGGGAAATAGGTAGTGCCTCCACTTCTTGATAGCCTGCACCAAAGTATATAGCTCTAAGTCATAGGATGAGTACCTAGACTTTGCTTCATTCAACCTTTCACTAAAGAATTCCACTGGCCTGCCTTCTTGGCTTAGAACAACCCCAACTGCTATGTTACTTGCATCACATTCCACTATGAATGGTTTGTCAAAGCTTGGTAAAACTAGGATAGGTTGGGTAGCTATCTCCCTCTTCAATCTTTCAAATCCTTCATTGGCTTCTTTGGTTCATACAAACTTTGATTTTTCTCCCTCCTTTGATGGTGTCAAAAACCGGTGCACAGATTTCACTAAACCTTCTCAAAATGTTCCTATAGAATTGTGCTAATACATGGAAACTCCTAACTTCAGTCCCTATCTTGGGAGTAGACCAACTAAGAATGGCTTCAACCTTGCTCTTGTCCATCTTCAAGTTCCCTTGAGATACTACAAATCCTATGTAGACTAACTCTTGCTTCATGAACTCACTCTTCTCAGGATTGATGGTGAGCTTCTCCTCTTGAAGTTTCTTCAGCACAAGCTCTAGGTGCTTCATATGTTCCTTTTGTTTTGCTAAAGATGAGGATATCATCTAGGTAGACCACCACAAAAACTCCTATAAAGTCCTTCAAGACCTCATTCATCACCCTCATAAAAGTGCTAGGTGTATTTGTAAGACAAAATGGCATTACTAACCACTCATATAACCCCTCTGTAGTTTTAAAAGATGACTTCCATTCATCTCCCTCTTTCATTCTAATATGATAATAGCCACTTTTCAAATCAATTTTGGAATAGTACTTAGCACCCCCTAAACAGTCCATTAGATCTTCTATCCTAGGAATAAGAAACCTATATCTAATAGTTATCCTATTTATTGCCCTAGAATCAGTACACATTCTCCACTTATCTCCTTTTTTAGGTGCCAACACCACTAGAACAACACATGGGCTTATGCTCTTTCTTATCAGCCCTTGATTCAAAAGTTCTTGAACTTGCCTTGCTATCTCCTTGTTCTGCTCTAGTTTCATCTTGTATGCAGCCTTGTTAGGTAGTGTTGCTCCTAGTATAAATTCTATTTGATGACTGGTTGCTCTCTTAGGTGGTAGTGTAGCTAGTGTGCCTTCACAAATTATATCCTTGAACTGATCCAATAGTTGTTTCACTTCTGTTGTCATATGTAGCCGACTAGGTGACTAATCTTCCTTTGGTTTCAACATGATTGTATAGACCATTCCCTCTTCTTCCTTGATGTATTTTAGGAATTCCTTTCCACTCATCAAAAGGACACTAGATTCAGCCTTTTCCACTGTGGTTTCCTCTATTAAAGAGACTGAATGTTGTAAGTCACTCTATCCTTCTTGAATGAGTACTTATTCTCCTTGCCATGGTGTACTGCCTCCCTATCATATTGTCATGGTCTACCAAGTAGAAGATGGCATGCATCAATTGGTATCACATCACATAGTATCCTATCATGATACTTTCTTATAAAAAACTCAACCCACACTTGTTCATTGACCAATATATTCTGCCCCTTTTTCAACCAAGTAACCTTGTAAGGGCACACATGGGGTATCTTGATGAGGTTTAAATTTTGTACTACCTCCTCTGATATGACATTATCAGTTGATCCCGAGTCAGTGACGACCTTGAAAACCTTACCTAGTATCTTGCACTTGACTCTAAAAAGAGCTCTCCTTTGTTTGTGTTCATCCTTGGTAGGTGCTTTGATCAAGATCCTTCTTAACATGAGATTCTCACCTTTCTATAAATCTAAGCTCACCTCTGAATGTTTGGAGCAGTCCTCTTCTTGAACATATTTGATCTTCCTCTCACTTTGTGAAGATGTTGGTTTGTCAGGACACCTATAAGCCGGATGACCAAACTGTCCACAATTGTAACATTTCATGGAAGCAAAATGTGAACTTCTTCCAAAGCTTCCTGATTTGCCTCTTCCTCCATTGTTAGAGCTTCTACCTCTATATCCCCCTCTACTATTTGGCTCATGGGATTGTTCACCAACCTTAGTATCACCTTGGCTTCTATTCTCATTGCTCCTTCCACCAAAACTACCTCTATGTCCACCTCTAGAGTGTCTGCCTCTTCCTTTACCTCTAGTATTGGAATCTTATTTCTTTTTAAGTTTCTCTTCCACCTTAAGATCCATTTGATAGAAGATATGGAGGGTAGTAAGTGTGGAAATACTCAACTCCTCTTGTATGCTCCATCTAAGACCGTTTAGATACCTAGAAACCTTGATGCTTTCAACTTCTTGCACTCTAGATCTAAGGCTTAGTTTTTGGAACTCCTCTATATATGCAGCTACATCTAGGTCTCTTTTTCTGAGATTTTGTCTCTTCTTGTGCAATTGAATGTCATGGTCCTTAGGTAGATAGTTCTCCTTCACTTTAGCCACCATTGTCTTCCAATTTCCTATAGGATTCTTTCCTTCCATCTCTCTTTCTTCTTGCAAGAACTTCCACCAAGTTAATGATTGTCCTCTTAACCTTGATTTGGCTATCTTCACCTTTTGTGCTTCTATAATTCCATCACATTCAAAGTGATTCTCCATTCCCTCTATCCATTCCATAACTAACTCTGCATCTATTCTTCCAGTGAAAATAGGGACACCTTCTAGTGCCTTGCCACTCAATACCTTCAATTCTTTGAGGAAGGGTTCCTCTTCTAATGGAGGGTTAGGTTCTGGTTCTATTTCTTCCTCAACATATTCTTTACCCTTGTATTTGTCCTCTGCTAACTACACTCTCATCTTGCCTGTAGTCTCTGCAACCTCTTCTAGTTTTTGCTTCATTTTTTCCACAACTACTTCAAGTCACCTATTCTTTTCTTGTTGCTCTATCAAATCTCTTGCTAGCTCTTCATTGGTCACCATGGTTCTTTCTCCTATGGATTCCCTTCTTTCTGACATTCACTTCTAAATTCCCAAGCCTTTTAATGGTTCTGATACCAATTTGATGGGGAATCTTATCCCTCAAGAGCACTCTTGCTCTTCCCAAGACCTATTCTCTGGTCTTCCTAGGGTATTCTACCCTAACCTACTTAGGGATCACTCCTAAACCCCTCTCACCATATAATACTTTCCACCAATTTCAAATTCTTCACCATTTCTCTCAATTCACCACTAAGCTTCCCTAGGCTCCACAATATCCCAAAGTGTCCTGACCACTCCAGGGGCTAGAAAAGGGTATTCCCACTATCCACTTGCTGATTTGAATCCTCACTGATCCATCTCATAGGATTCTTTCACCTTGTACCCATCGCTTTCTTGAATAACCCAATTTTAGGCCTTGTAGCCTTTTACCCAATTAGGCCTCCTAGAACCCGTTTTCTTGGCTTTTCTCAAAAACACTCCTAACAACCCCTAAATATTTTTTTAGATTATTTCTAGTGGTACCATAGGCTTCAATATTTATTAGGTTTTTAGTCCCTTTGGCATCCGTACATATGACTGTTCTCATACCCCCCCCCCCCATTTTCAAGGGTTTCTAGGGTTTTGGCTCCTTTCTCCAACTTTGAGGGCTTCAATGACCTCAAAAACTCTCCTCCTTTCAAAATAATGTCTAGAATACATGTGCCAACACTCTCATTCTCTTTATTGGCACAAACCAATCCATTTAGCAACTTTCTTTACTACTGTCCCTTCTAACCCACTAGCTAGAATGCACTTGCACTCGCCTAGTACTTATTGGTTTCATCTCCTTCCCTACAAACCAAGACCCCAAAATATGTATGTACACTATTTAAAAAGTCCCAAACTTGATTCCAAGTGGCCATGAGAGGAAAGCTATGGGAAGTCAAGTAGGACTCATTATTTACAAAACTGCTTGAATCTGCAACAAGACCAAGAACACCCAAAAACTACAAAATGATAACTAGTTCAGTTAAATGACTAATCTAATGCTACACATAGAAATTAAATGTCACCAATGAAAGAATCAAAGCATCAGATAAGTCATTTCAATCCATTCTTGACTGGATGAAGGCTCAAACACAAAAATTCACTCAAAACTTGTTGATTTCCAATCACACAATGTGCTCTCCAAGTCTCAATTCGTGAAAAATGAACTTTCGACCTAGGTATTAGGTTTTTCTGACCTTATATACCTTTCTCCCACATTCCATGACCCTTGGGTTGGGTTTATAACATCTTTAATGCTATCTTCCATCTTTTGGACATGTTTCCAAGTCATCTTTGTGAAAATCCTCAAATTGTCAAGATTTGCCTAGGAATGCATAAAGTTCATGACTCTAAGAAAATCCTACTCTAACACACTCTTAAGAACATCCTAGGGACTTTACATCATTGTAATTATTCCCTTTGTGGTTGGCTAGAACCACCTACAAGCCAAAAATCACTAAAGATCTTCCAAAAGACCTTTAAGGTGCTCCTGCACCACATACTTTATCATCTACATCAAATCTGATTTTTTTAGGAGAACATATAATATAATTGTTAGTGCTAGTTTCATAATAGCCATAAAATCCTTGAAATAGATCTCACATGTAATTGTTCTGTAAAATGGAATTTGGAATGGCTTTATTAAATTGCTTAAGTTATTTGACACCACCTTTCTCTACTAATAATTGTTGAAGTAGGCACTCATTTATGGATGTCACCGAGTGAAGAGTGAATGTATTCATGGAGGTCTCTTTAAATAAAGTTTGACATCAAGGTTGGCTTTGGGATCAAGCAAAAATGAAGGAGAATGAAGAGGAGTTGGAAATCTTTTTTTTTTTTTTAAAATCAAGATTTGGAAAAAAACATTTTTTAATGCTTTTTTAAACAATCTAGAGCTTTCATTTTCTACTCTCATTTTCTGTTTTAAACCAACTCACTTTTTGATTTGGGCTTAAAATTAATCACTGATTTGATCTTTTCAAAGTTGGTTAAAAAGAACCTTAGAAATTTACTAGATTTTGATTTGGGCTAAAATTTGACAAACAACTCTCACATATCATTTTGATGCCTTAAAACGAATCAAAATTATTGCTTTTGAGGTCTAAAATGAACAAGTGTTTTTCAAGTTTTGCAATTTTTTTCACAAACTAATATCATTTAAAAGGTGTATGTGCTTCTCTTGCACTTCACAGCGATCTTGAGAATCAAAATTGTTTACTCAATATTATGCACCTTTAGAGGGCCTACCTTGGTGGGAAAAAGTACTCACCCCAATGGAACGAATCAAGTGGTAATGGGCTAAATCCAAGCTCTTCCAAACCGCTATATAAATTTGTGTTCACGGTGAAATCCATGGACAATGGGAAGTGGTGCATGATAAATCTCCCTCACTATCTTTATGATGTTTACAGCCCTTGTTCTAAGGGTTGGGATATCTCTCACAAGGATTTTATGATTGCACCCCCTAAAATATATGCCCTTACTACAAAATTTTGTTTAGAAGGTCAAATCCTTATCTATTTTGTTGGTGCAAAAGGTCATGTCCTTTGAAGCCCCCCTACATTATACATGCGATTTTTTTGTAGAGATGAAAAGTATGCCATGGGAGATTCATGGGTACTGATGCTTGGATGACCCGAGAAGTGTGTTCCCTGGAGGGGAGCCAGTGTGGTCAAGCATCTAGTCATCCGCACAAAATATGCACAGTTGGATTCGTCCAAGTGGGAACCCAAAAAAATATTGTCTCTTTATCCTAGGGTTGTACATGTGCTTGGAAATGAAAAATACATTGTTTGGGTCTCAAAACAATTGAAAAAAAAACATGCACAAAGAGCTTCAAATTTCAAACCCCTTGGAGGAAACAAATATCCTTGACGAATTCAAGTACTCTTGCTTTCCCTAGGGATCATATCCTTAGAGGTTTCTAAGTGCTTTGATTTTAGCATCATTTTTTTCACTAAGGTCAACCTAGGAAACTTTTCCCCTAATTTCCTTGATTTACACATAATGGACCTTGTGGGATGAAATAAATTTAGGAAACTGGACATTCAGTTTGAAACATAATCAAGAGAGTGTTTGTGGTAAAAAGAACAAAATATAACCAAGATAAACAAAAAATTGAACCACACATGTGATTTTTCTCTTTTGAGTCTTTTGGTTTTCATGCAAACATTTGGCCTTTTGGAAAAATCATGTTCTTCAATACCTTGGTCTTGTAAGAAGGTCCTCATAGGGTCATCTAGGATCAAGTCATCACTCTTCACTCCCTCCAAAATTTTATCAAATTCCATTTCACCAACAACTTTTGGAACCTTGGAAACATCTCTTATGCTAGAATTTTAGGAAAAAATAACATCACCTTGTTTGACTTAATGCACCTAGTCAAATTATCAATCTTCTTGAACAAATTTGTGTCTAGGATAACACAACTTCTTAGGGTTTGCAAGTTCACCATCACCTTTCTTGACTTAACACACTTGGTCAAACTATCCTCAATCTGAATCAAATCAAATCAAGTCCTAAAGTCTAGCATTGATCCAAAATTCTTAAAAGTTTAAACACCCATATCATTCACCCCTTTCATCCCTCATCTCATCATTGGTCCTAAACACCTTAGAGGTTCACTTTTGCAACAAGGTCAAAACACAAGAAAAGCATGGAGTTTAAACTTGACTCATACATCATGAGTAATCCAATTCAACCAAACTATCCAAGCCTTACAATGGGAATTGATTTTCAAAACTTGCATTTGTACAATCCTTACATGGGATCATTATCTTCTCCAAACATCAATGGCACAAATGTGAGCATGCCCAATCTAAATTTTGGAACATCTTTTCCTATGGTAAATTTAAGTCAAAACCAAAACCTACAAATCTATCAACCAAACAATCAAGGCATGAGCCTTCCCTCTTTACCAACCATCAATCAACTAAATCCGAGCAACACCCCCATCATAAACCAAAGCATCATAGAAAATCCTACTGTTGTGCCATGGATATCGCAACAATAGATGACAACCCTTCAAGAAACCCCAACAATCAACACCATTTCCAATTCACCACCACCACCACCACTTCCGCCAAAACACAACATGGCCTATTCATTCTCCATCATGTTGCAAGCTGCTCAACAATTTTCCCACCAAAAGGCACTCCAAGCCCAAAAAGATGCACAAGTTGCGCAAGTGGCTCAAGTAGCCCAACAAGCACAAGCTCAAGCTCAAGCCCAACACCAAGCTTGGTAGGCACAAGCACAATTTTGGACACTATTGCAAGCAGTCCATGAACAATTCCATCAACAAGTAGCATGGCGAGGAACCCAACAAAAAGCTTTTTTGGCAACACGACCAACAATAAGCATTGTTGGATCAACAACAAACACAGACATTAATCGCTCAAAAAAGTTTACGAAAAATTCCCACCACAATTATTGAAAAAATTAATCAAGTTCTATCCATTGATGAACACCTTGAAGATGTTTTCACCTCATCTGAAAATCGAGTCAACATTCATTAAGAGCCATTTTTTGGTCATAATCAAGACACCTCCTACAAAGATCTATTTCAAGGAGTGATGATGTTATTTGATCCTATTGACATAAATCTAGATCCCTCAACCAATGACCATGTTGAAAATGTCTCTACATCACCTAATGAGTTAGAGGAAATATCTCAAGAATTTATTCCAAATCATGATCAACATCTATTACCAAGGTCTAGCAATGGCCCTTCCAACGACATATTGACATCCCTTGACCTCATGATTATGGATAGTCAAGGAATCCTCAAAGATCAAAAGGATATTGAGCCACTTTCCATGCCTAAGAACAATATCCAAGAACCCACTATAAGAAATCCATCCTTTGAAATCGACCCATGCCAAGAAATTTATCCAAAACATGTCAAAAGTAATTCCAGAATTAGTCAAGATCAATAATTCTTATCTCCAAGACACTATAATAATCTAATGGGCACTCTTCTATCTATACAATATGTCACAAATGATGAGAAAATCCATATAGCACACACCCCTCCATCTACCCACAATTTTCTTTCTTTGGATGGACACGTAGATGATCTTCATTCAAAACAATAGTCTCATACTCTTGACATCATTACCAAGGAACAAGAATCTCTTAGTCTTAACATTTATACACATGGTCAAGATATAGATAAATGCAGAGAATTATCATAAATGGGTCATGAATAAGGCTTCTACACAAGTTGTGAATCAGAAATGTCATGTAAAATAATATCAAGAATGGATCATGAGGAAGAATCTTGTGTGGACAGTGAAGCATCAACACTTTTGAAGATGTACTACAATCTGATATCTCACAAGATTAAGCTAAAGATATCAATCAATAATTCATCCCACATATGGAGGATCCTATCACTTATAAACTTACATCACTTACCTTTCTTAGGGAAAGCTACCTCATCAATAAAGAAGCAGTCACTTTTGAAGATTCACCACAAAGCAGAGAAGGATTAGCACCTTGTTTCCAAGGTAAATCATATCTTATTACAGATTTGAATCAAAGCACGAAGAATGTCATTAAATAAAAAGAATTAGAAAAGCATGAAGGATAAATCAAATAGATATGGATACCAAAAATTACAAAGGATAATTATCCTTATCAAACTCCATTAGTTAAAGAAACTATGGGGAAAAATAAAAAAGGGAAAAGTATCCATCAAAGATGTCCACAAAGGAAAAATTAGGCCTCTCAAGGAACGTACAAAGTATACCAAGCTGTTGATCCTAATTCCATGCACACTTCCATATCCATCCATTATTGCTCACTTTCCCAAGTTTGGAGAGTCAAAGGTTCCAAACTATCAACCAATATATCTTTTAGTCCTAAACATGCTCCATCCATCCCTCCACGCATGATATCGAATTCTCACATTAACCATGTGTTGGCAACGACCCTTCATCATAAGGATTCATAAGGAACTCTATCATGATGTGCGCACAAAGACAAAGTTAACTCCAGTGTCAGCAAAGTAGATCAGGAATCTCTAAAGTTGCATTAAAGTGCACGTATCTGGGCGAGGCATTTTCTTGAAGAAGGATATCGATGGCACATTATGATAAAAGAATATACATTAGAACCACCAGGTTTTTCAGCATGAGCTTAAAATCTCTCAGAAAATACAAAAAAAGTCCAAAAAAAATAATAATCCAAAAAAGGATGGAAAACAGTAAAGAAAAAAATCATCCTCTAGTGAAAAACCACTACGGTGGCGCTTTGGACAGGTACCATGATGAAAACCTAGAAAACAAGCGTCGTGTGTAGAATCAAGTATCTACATGCACCATTTCAAGAGAAAGCATCTTATTACATCCATAATAAAGCCAATATTCCAGCCATATCATTCGTTTATCCATGAACCGTTTATCCCACCCATTACTATCTATCTGCATTATCTTGATAAAAGTTGGGTGCACACTTTTCACTTGCTTATGGATAATGTCTTGGCATGGGTTACTTTCATTGATCCCATCGTACCCAACGTTATCTGAACCTTGAACCACTATCCAAAGGCACATCTGCTTCTTGAAAACCTTATCTTATCGCAAGATGATCCATATCCATTGATATACCAACCCAAAGAATCCACCCATGGTCATTCATACATTGCTAGACACTGGGGGCAGATGTTTACATCTTGCTTCATCTTGATTTATATCTTCAAACTTATGTGGTGATTCGAGCATTGGCAAACATGAAATCAAACTGGTCAAAGCATTTGTGAGCATGAATCCAAATCACTAGCCCATGGCATATTTTGACAAAATGACATTCCTTATCAAGCTTTATCTTTCATTGAACATCAATCTGAACAATCAATATCAGTCACATCTAATGTATACTTCAACATCACATCAAAATCATCAAAGTTATTTTGTTCCAAACCAAGCTTCATCAATTTTGATCAATCGAATCCAATCAATTATCACCTTGTTAGACTTAACACACTTAGTCAAACCACCCTCTTGTGTACGAGTTTACTCTAGGATAACACAACTTCCTAGAGTTTACAAGTGCATTATCATCTTATTTGACTTAACACACTTACTTAAATTATCCAATCCATCATCAACTTGTTTGAGTTAACACACTTAATCAAACCATCCACTTAAGTACAAGTTTACTCTAGGATAACACAACTTCCTAGATTTTACAAGTGCATTATCACTCTTGTTTGACTTAACACACCTAGTCAAACTATCAATCCATTGATATGACCAATCAATATTAAGCTTGGTTTTCAACAAAATCTCAAAATAGAGCATTGATATCATCACATATCCATATCCAAATTGTTAAAATCATGCGAAAATCCAGAAATATTAAAAAATCCATCAAAAAATCAAAAAGCTTAAAAAATCTATCAAAAATTAAAAAAACTTCAAAAAATCCAAAAACGTTAAAAAATTAATCAAAAATGCAAAAAAAATATGAAAATCCATCAAAAAATGCAAAAACATAAAAAATAAAAAATCCAAAAACATCCAAAAATATCCAAATCATTAAAAAAACTCAAAAACAAGTCAAAATATCAGGAAATCTTCAAAAAATTCATCATTGAGTCTTGCCAGTCTTTCACCTTGTCCGAACTATGTCGTCTTTGAGCATGAATGTACGCAGGGTTGATCTTTGATCATCCCCCGAGATATTTTCTAGGTCAGTTGTTTAGGCATCCGTCACATTGGAAAATCCATTTTCCCATCTATCTCATCATTGAGTCAAGTCTGTCGTCAGTCAAACTACGTGGTCTCTGCATGTGTAACATAGGCAAGGCTAATCTATGGATCAGCTCCTGAGACCCCTAGGATAGGTCTTTAAGTCCGTCTCTCCATCTTAAATCTTGAAAATACCAAAAAAATTTGCAAAACATCTCGAAAATAAAAAAAATAGCCTCAAAATATTTGAAAAACCCAAAATGGTGCATCCATCTCATCTCGCTTTCACCGGCAATAATCACCATTCATAGTAAATTAATCGTTGCTTTCATCCTTTGGTAAGTCAGTCGAAAGCAAGTCTAGTAGGTCCAAAAGTGAACACCTAATAATCAAAGTCTTCAAGTCTAGATCCGTAAGTTAGCAAGTTGATCAACTCGGAGTATCAATAGCTTATCATCCAATCAGTCTCACCGAAACCCTGATCACTACATGTCCTAGGATGAATTCTTCCCACGATGGACATAAGCATCAGGTATCTCACTGTAGTTTAGCCTTGGCTAGTGGTACAAAGAACATTAGCTTGTTTAGACTTATCTTATTTTGTGCTCATTCCAAGGACCTCTCGATGATTCCTAAACAAAACAAGTTTAGAGAGAAAGGAATGGGGCAATGATCATTATCCTTTTATCTATTGTTCTTGTTGGATATTCTTGTAAAATAACTTTGTAAGGGATGCTTTGTTTTTTTTGTAGGGAGAATGTTGTAGATGTCTTGTTGACCACATAAGAAGGCTTTCCTTTTTATGTTTTGGCCTAAGATGTTTAGAATATATGAATTGCATTCGGAATAAGTATTCATTTGTCAAGTGTGAACAAGAGTACTCCTATCTGATTGTCGAGTCAAAGTCCATCACACTAGGTGCAATGCAATCCTGGTTCTTAATACCTTGATGCATCGCACCTATGTGTGCTATCAAACATAAATAAGGGTATGCTCTTTATCTCTCCCATCCTTGGGTAAGAAATACACCATCATCATTCATTATCATATCCAATAAAGTCTCGAAAATTGGTGGAATTTTTGGACTTCTGCATCTTCTTGGATTTAAGGGTTGATCCCTCTCATTCTTTCATCCTCTTTCACGCTAACAAGGAATCCATCCTGCATCCTACATAATAATGTCATATCATCATAGGACAACATCATCCATATCATTTTCATAATCATTTAATTTGTTTAGGATAATATAAATTTGATATTCTAAGCATCTTCCAAACACCTCCTTTACATCATTATTCTCATATAGATCATATAGTCATAAGTCATCCATACATCCATTTTGAATCTCTTTGTCGTGAGATCAACCTCAAATCGAATCTTTTCGCCAGATCTCTCGAGGAGGCAATGTACTAACGTACTTCTTTTCATCGGGGCATCTAAAAAAAATTAGATTTTTTTAAAATTTTGGTGTCAACGACATCATTCTTTGAACCAATGCAATGAGTACATTGCTTCAAAGAGGGAAAAAATGTGGACATGAAAAATTTACTCATGCATATAATCATGCTTCATTCAACAATATTTTGTCTAATAATTAAATAAACCAATTTAATTAATTCACTAAGGTTTCTTCTTAATTAATTAAATCAAATTAATTAATTAACTTCCTAAAGCCTCTAGATTTAGTTAAATCACATATATTTAATTAAATGGTCAATATTCATTTTCCTCTCATTTGATTTAAAACAAATACAAAAATGCAAATCAAATGTCACACCACCTAATCACTAGCTTAATTAGTCAAATCTCTGATTAATGTTAATACTAACCCATGTCCCATCCACTTGCATAATAAATCATTTAATTTGATTTATTAGAACACCTATTTTTCCTCACAAGGAATATTTCTTGGGAATATGCCCTCACTAACTCCCCTGTTTGACTCTTTTTCCCAAACACAATTCCCCCCAAATCTTCAGCCATATTCATTTATTGCCATTTTCAAATTTGAAATGGGCACATTGGCCAAAACTTGCACAAGCATGAGTGAATCACATTGTGACAAGTGGCTCTCTCATATTTGATGGGATTTAGTCCCACATTTCTTAATCTTGGCCTCTCCTCTCTCAATCTCTCCTATAAATTCAATGCCATTTCAACACAATTGATCATCTACAATTTGGAGCATCCTCGTTATAGGCAACTTGAGTTCACTTTGCATCTCATTTTTTATCATCTCATTTGGCTTATCAAGGGTTGGGAAAGGGCTTTCTTCTACATAAAGGATAGCACCAATCTACTATGGAATAGGTTTACTTCATGTTTTATATGCTTTGATCATTCTTGTCATTTGTTTGCATTTTGAATCATGGAGTATCATTTCTATTATTTTTTTTTGTCAAGTTTACTAACATTTGTAGATTTTGATGTCCACAACTTGATTGCTTGATAGATTGCTATGTATGAAAATGAGAGGAAGAACTTTGTATTTATAGTCAATTAGGCAAGAATTATTGAAATTACAACACTATAAGCTGGCATCAAATCTAGGAGAATAAAATCCCATCAGAAATTTGAATTTTGGTCACATGGGGCTCATTCACCCAAGGTAGTGAATGAGTCCACCGAGGCCTAATCTGTGGGACCAAAAATGAAAAGTGCATAGAAATGTGTAAAACCTACATAGGGGCCAAAAAGACCTATGTGGGACTCATTTGCCCAAGGTGAAAAATGAGTCCCAAACACTAAATCTGGGCCACACAAGCCAAGAACACTTGAATTATGATTGGTCAATGATTGGTGTTAGGATTATTCTTAAAAATATGCAATAAATGAGGTTTGTGGATGCAAAATAGGGCCAATTAAAGCATAAGAAATCCCAATTACTAGTTAAAAGCCTAGAGAAATGTGAAAGTTGTTACAACACTATACAACACTCCAAATAAGACAAGTTTAGGGATTAATTATGATTAAAATTATGCTTAGTTATTTGATAAAACCCTAGAAAAGTGTGAAAGTGTGTTATAAAAATTCACAACACTTTTTCAAGGCATCATTAAATTCCATTAGTTCACAAGGGCCCAATACCAAATGTGAATTTTTTATCCACATTAGAACACTAAATCATGGGAACATTATGCCAAAATCACAAGGAGGGACCGAACAAGTCAGCAAAAGTAGGAGGATTAATTTTTTGGTTACTCTATTTAAGCCATACATTAGTGAGAGGATAAACTTGCTTCAAACTCACACTAAAGTAGAAAACACACACCAAGAGGGGTTTCAATGTACCAATGCTAGCAAGATGATATGAAAATGATCAAGAGGGGTGATCAAGCCCTAAGGATAAAGATCCCACGACAAACCAACATGAGCAGAAAGGAACACACATGAGAATCATATAAAGAGCAACAAAAAATTACAATCATACACTAACAAAATAAAAAAGAGAAAAATTATGAAATACAAGAATTAGAACAAGCTTCAACCATTTTTCCATCCCAGTGTGGATCAGATCTAGGTTGTTTGTCTAAAAAATGCATACTCACTCTAAGGCGATGAAACTCTTGGCTGTCTGTAGGGTGAGAATTCTTAAAAGGTGAGACAGATACACTCATGGTTGGTATGCACTCACACACCCACAAGTGGCTATGGGGAAAGTCATGCCTTAGATTGGGCTTTACCTGCTCAAACCATACCAAAGCTATACCTCCTGATAAATTAAAAAGGCCGCCCCAAAAAAATGATTTTCAAGCTTTATGAGGAAAGAAAAACTTTGTATGTTTGGAACTCATGAAAAAACAAGATGACACTACAGGCATGAAAATTGTGCTATGCAAGGTGGCCATATAACAACAAATGCAAAACTAGTGAATTTTCAAAGGAGTCTTGCTTAGTTCCTATGAGGTCTTTAACTTAGGGAAAATTACACCTAATGTCTCCAAGAGAGGACCAATCAAAGAATAGAAGATTTACAACTTAGAGGATGAAGTTCATCGCATGAAGCCACTAAGAGGAATATAATATGCTAAGAGAGATCATTCTCTTGAAGGAAATTACACCCAATGTAATCCACAAAGCAAAAAACACATTGTATGAAGTAAGAAGGTTGCACCAAGAACCATGAAAATGGAAAATGCTAAAGAAAAATGCCAATGTATGCCCCCACTTTAAAGATATTGCTAAAAAAGATGTTGTGAGAAATTAATTTAAAATAGAAAATGAAAATTAAAACAAGGAATTAAAACCATGACTGTGTATAAGCTCTGCTAGGGTTTTGTGGTTTCTGCGGTCACCCTTGGCCCCTCTTGTGTCATAATATGCATTCTATGCAGGAAATCAATTTTATCTTCTATGTACGACCACATTTACTACGATTTTTGTGTTTTAATATGCCTTCAACCGACTCTAACCCAAAAATTCATGTTGGTGTTAGTGGTTTGATGGCACAACTCAAGGTCTCCTTCTCCGAACAAACATCCCCAAAATTTTGTTCCGAAATTATTTCGTGAGGTAAGAACTCTGATTCCCTAGCTGATGTGATTTCGCCTTTCCCATATTTTGATTCTGCTTGCCAGTGGCTTAAAAAACACACTCTTTTGGGTTATTTTGTTGGGAGGAATCCCTCTGAAAGTGTGCTAAAAGAATGGGTCGGCAAGGCCTAGGTCCCTCATGGGGTCCACCCTGACATGGTCCAAAAATTGACCAAGGGGTTTTCTTGTTCCACCTCACGGAAGTCAATCATGTCTAGGCTATTTTAGCCCATGGTACCTAGTATGTTAGGTCATCCTTGCTAGTTTTCCAAGCATGAACCTTGGATTTTCTATCTCAAATGACACCAAATTGTGGGTCCCGGTCTAGATTGAATTCCCTCGCTTGCCCTTGCCTTGTGTGCCTTTTTTGAATCACATTGCCTCCTCACTAGGGAGGGTTCTTTGTGTTGAACCAAATAGGTTTTTCTAGACGTGGCCTAAGAAACGTGTCTATGTTGAAATTGACCTATCAAAGGATTTGAAATAATCCATTGATATCGAAATTGACGCTCTCAAGCATACCCAAAACTCACGTATTTTAACTTGCCCAACACGTGCTTTAGGTGCCAATCAACTGACCACAAGATTAATGACTTCCCTTTGGCAGCATGCCTCATATGCCTTCCCCGTCATGAAATGCTAAAAAGCCTCATTAGGTGGAGCCTTCTGCTAAGGTTGATGCAAAGTGGACTATGGTAACAAACCGGAAAAATAAGTCAACTAGTTCTGGGTCAGACTCTAGAGCCTCTAAACCACCAAAGGTAGCTTCAAACCAATAAGAGAAGGGGACATATGCTCTTATTGGAGCTGCTAATGCTTCGGTGTAGCCCAGGAGAAAGGTGACGCCTCGACTTGTTGCTGTTATGTTTGCTCAACTGAATGTTCCTCCTCCTGTGTCGAGAGCTCAAAGGTGGTCTCGCAGCCCATCTCCACCTCTTGAAGAGGGTTAATATATGCAAGAAAAGCAGAGATTTTCCCCTTCATCTATTCAGATTAGATCAGTTCCATAATATTTTTTGTAGAATCGTTTCTCTTCCCTAAAGAAAGAGGAACCAAATTCCAATAATATGGAGGAGTTTCATCCATGAACTTCCTCTCATGGAATGTTCGAGGTCTAACAGACCTCTCTAGAAAGTATTCTATTAGAGATAACTTGCAAAAGAATTTTTGTATCAAGAAGTTCTTTGTCTCCAAGAGGTTAAAATTTCTAGTTTTTTGCTTTGTCTGGCTTGCCGCTCTATTTGGTTGGCTAGTAAAATGTTTTGTACTATGCACGAGGCTGAGCATGGTGGATCCATCACCCTTTTTCCCCACGATGACATGCTTGTGTTTTTTATCATGGGACCAATCCTTCTCATCGGATCGTCTAGATTCTTCTTAACATTGATAATCACTCCTTTGGGATTATTAATGTCTATGCCTCTAATGATGTCATGGAACACTCTTTGATTTGGCGCTGGATTGCTGATTCTTTACTGGTCACCACCTGGTTACTCTGCAGGGATTTCAATATGGTTGAGATGGCATATTGCAAGAATGCCACCCTATCATTCAGATGGGTAGTTGGTGAGTGAGAGGTGTGGTTTTACATGCACAATAAATTGGGTCTTTTTGATCCCAATATTGGTCACTGCCATTCTCATTCCCTCTAGCATACCTATTGCCCATGTGACTTTTGTGGTGTGCCTTTTTATCACCCATATTTTTTTGTGAATATGTAACTTTATATTTATATTAATATAGATAGCTGCCTATTCATAAAAAACAAATTAAAAAAAGAAGGAAGACATGAGAGCCAACTTGGAAAGCACTATGCCAAGTCATATGTTTCCATGTAAGACTACATCATGTGAGAGAGAAAAGAAAAGAGAGGGGTTGCTCCCAAATTGAAAACACCAAGCACATAAGGGATCTATGGATTTGGGGTTAGTATGTTCTTTGCTACAATTTTGTTAGAAATATTGGAACTGTCATCATTCCCTAGATACACATAGAACTGGAAGAATGACATAAAGAGAGTGAAAACAAAAAGAAAATCCTTTTGGGTCAACATGGAAAAGACATGAATGTTTTGATGCCTTGCATCATCCCAAAAAGGAAAAAATGAGACAAATTAGAAAGAGATAAAGAAATGAAAAGGGAAAAATAAATCCTTTTGGGTCAACTTGGAAGAAACATGAATGTCTCGATACCTTGTGTCATCCCCAAAAGGAAAGCACAAGATAAATGAAAGAGAGATAAAGATAGAAAGCAAAAGAGATACATAATATAGAGAAGAATGAAGGTAAAAATAGATGAATGCCACAAAGAGAGAGATAACATCAAACATAACATCATGGGGGATTACATTACTCATATGCAATCACACAAAATAAATAATGCAAAAGACTAGTAAAAACATGTGTCAACCTATGAGCAAGTCATCCACCTCACAATAATTTTCATTATACACCAAAGGAATGCAATTGGTGAAAGGGACAAGAGAAAGTTCCAAATGAGGAGAAGCACCAGGTTCAACACTCTTTGCAATAGGTTTGTCGTTTAAGCTCATCGAACAAGAAAAAAATGTATTTAGTTCATTATGCACCTCTTCGTCAATTTTAGCGACCTCATCGTTATCATCTAAGTTGATCACAACATGAGGTTGAAGGATAATTTCCATAGAAGAGTTCAACTCTTGTTGTGGAGATTGTAGTAAATTGTCTTGTTTCAGGGTAGAGGTAGAGTCATCATGTATTTCTTCAATCAAGTTTGGATCTTGATTTTCTTTGTTTAATTCATCATGTAACTTGTGAGCAAGGGCATGATGTCTATGTCTATGCTCCCTAGCACCCCTATTTCCTTTTTTCTTGTGGGGGAAGAATAAAATAATCCATGGGGGGTTGTTCAACCATCTTCTCTTTGAAATTGTAAACTTGTTTTATTCTAGGAGGTGTGGCAAGGTTGGGTTCATTGTCTCTTCATTGTTTGTAGAATGTAGGTGAAGTTTATGTTTTAGGTTGGTCTTGGTTATTTGGGTTGTGTTTGGGTTCAAGCATGGTTTCATCAAGTATGGGAAGTTTGGAGGTGGATGGGGACATGTTTTGGAGGGATATGTATTCTATCTTAGTCTTCTTGAGGTTTTATAGTTTCCATGGGATTGAGCCAAAAGGATTCTAAGTAAAAGTATCCTTTGGAAGACAAGGGGTTAAAGTCACTATGGTGAACAATGAATATTTCATTGTCAAAGGGAAACTTTAAGCATTTATGCCCAAATGAAGGGACACCTTTCATGGAGTGAAATCATGGGTGGCCTAGCCTCACATGAAATTGGTCTAACTAAGGGATGATGGGGAATGTGACATCTAATATTTTTGGTCCTATATGCAATGGAAGGGTGATCAATCCCAGCGTAGGGTAAGAAAAACCATTGTGTTTCTTGATCCATGCTTTCAATGCATCATATATATCTTGATAGAGTTCATATTAAATAATTCCTTGGTGATCACATTCTCTCCACATGTGGGATCTATTAGTATCCTATTAGTGGGCTTGTCATAGATACGCCCAACTATGTAGAGAGGACCATCAGGTAAATGTTTAAGTATATCCTTAGAGGAAAAACAATGTTAAGAGAATTCTTAGGTCGTCCCTTACAAGGGACGATGTTTATCGCCCCTACCATTTCATCTATAATATTGACATTATTAGCATTATTTAGATTAGGATCATTGTTTTCATCATCTGTATCAGCATTCATCACATCATTCTTTGTAGTTTTGTTGGCTTTTACAAATGAAATACTATATTTGGGCATGGGGTTGGAAAAAATTTGTAATTTTTAGTTTGGAGGGAAAACAAAGTTTATTGCCTTGATCACTCAAACCTACAATGGATAGATGAACAAAATTAGTGAGGTCTTGCACAAGATGTTTAAGATACTTCCAATGTTTTGTGTCATGTCCATTTTTTTGATGATAGTGACAATAAGGATTTTATTTAAAGCTTGGAGGTAAAGGATTATTTGGGTCAGGTGTTTTGATGGGAGGTAAAGTAATCATTTGTTGGTCTATAAGTTGAGACATGGTATTATGAAAGGTATTGGGTAAGGGAGTGAATTATCTTTTCGGATCTCCATAACTAAAGGGAACCATGGCTTTAACGATAACTACTTGGTTATTGACATTTTGAGTTGTTTGTTGAGGGTGATTGAATTCAAGGAAAGCTTTATTTTATTTTTCTAAAAGATTGGGAATTGTTTTGGTTTATGGGCTCAGATCTCTCGATTCAACTAGAAGTGCACTTTGTATCTTGACTAGTAACTAAATTTTGATAATTATAGAGGGTAGTACACACTTGCATGAAGGATGGGAATTTCATCATGATAAGCTTGTCTTGAATCTCTGTAAATTTTCTATGAACATATTTTGAAGGTGTGGGTCAGGAACCTTGACATGGATTTGGGAATAAAGGGTGATCCCACAATATTGGTTTACAATTTTTGGCCAAACTAGACACTTAACTGAACTTTTTACCTAGATCTTCAGTTTTGGGCTCCTATAGCGGCTCAACCATGAGGAATTTTAAGATGATGGAAACTATAGACATTGAAAACTAACATCATGCATCATGCATTCTGCTCTAATTAACATTCATTTCTTCTATTAATCAATTAAAATTTTTATTGATTAAATCCCTAAGGTTCATCAGATTTAATTAAATAAATCAAATTATTTCATTAAGTCCTAATTTCTTCTTATTTGATTTGATAAATCAAATTGATTTAAATCAAATATCAAATCCCTAAAACCCCCAAGTTAATTAATCTAAATTAATTAACTTCTAATCATAATTACCATTCTCTAGCTTTTGACTCAACTAGAGTCAAATCTAAACTCTCAAGTAACCCACCCACTTGCACCAATAAATCAATTATTTGATTTATCAATTCTTCTAACTACTTTCAAAAGGGCATCAAGATGAAATATTCTTCCAATTTGAATGTTCCCTCCAAAGGATTTGTCCCTTCCAACAAAGCATTAAATGCTCTTACACATGTCTCTTGCACAAGTCAAACTTGGTATTTAATGCACCTTCCATGTCACTTCATGCAAAATTCAAAGTTGAAATTGGCACATTGGCCAAGACTTGCATATTCCTCACCCTCTCACACCTTGACAAGTGGCATCTTGTCATTGGCCCATGAATGATCCCACATTCATCAATTTGGCCTCTCCTCTCTTCAAATTCAACTATAAGTTGAAGGCTTCTCTCCTTCAAACAACAACACATCTTTAGGCAAGGTTACTCTCCACATGAGAGAACTAATCTTGCTCATCACAACAACACAATTTAACAACACACTTCATGCAAGGTCACTTTCTTCATTTGAGAATCAATCTTGCTCTTCATCATCTATCATCTACAATCTACATTTTGAGCATCCTTATTATAGGCAACTTGACTTCACCAAGCATCTCATTGTCTATCATCTCACTAAGCTTATCAAGGATTGGGAAAGGGCTATCTTCTATAGAAAGGATAGCACCAATCCAATATGGAATAGATGTGCTTCATGTTATTTGTGCTTTAAATTATTTCATTTGGCATTTCTAGTTGTTTCAATGTCTTAATTTAGCATGCCTAGTATGGAGTAATATTTCATAGGGTTTGTTTGGTTTTTCCATGTTAGTTTGATTTCCATAATATAATAACATGTTGCAGAATTTAGCTATCACAGAAACTAGTGATTTGTGACGTTTTGCCTATAGATTCTAAATATATATTTTTAAATTTTTTTGGAATCATATTGCACTTATTTTTCCATCTCCTTTGAAAACTAGCTTTTTTAAAGAACCAACATTTTTCAGGAGTGACACTCACTGTTTACAAAACTTTTTTTGTATGAAGGATAAAATTATAATTTTTTCAAATTTAGATTTATAACTACGATATATAGCACTTTCATTTTGTTACATAGTTTTTAATTAAATATTTTTTCCTTAATTAAGTTTTGAAGTCAAACCAATTACAATTGAAATATAGGCAGACTATATACAACATAACTTTTTCTATTTTAATGGATAAAGAAAATAAATACCCAGCTTGAACATATTTTTTAAAATTTTATTTTGATAATATGCTATTTTTCCACATTTGAAAAACAAAGAGCTTGATTTTCGGTGAAAACCCTATGTTTAATAAAACTAAAATAAAAAATACATAATAAAACCAAAACATATTAAAATTATATTTGTTGGATAGCTCGTTCAGAGGACTACCATGATCATTTGAAATAAATTTTAAATGAATTCATTTGATCCACCAAAAGGTAGATCAAAAGTGATTTTTTATCAGCATTTTGATAGGTGTAAAGGAGACTCTGTTGTAGGTATGGTTTAAAACTAGTGGGGTTCTATCCAAGGGGTTTTGATCTAAGGTGGTTTGATCAGACTCTCTTCAATTTAAATCCTTAAAATGGAAATTTTTAAGGCTTAAATCAGTATATTTTCTAAAAATATGTGATTTCAGCAAAAAACAGAATCTCCGAGAAATTATAAACCAACTTTGTGGGATCACCCTAAAATAAGTTATCTTTTCTTCTTTTGTTTTCATGCATCTCATCAAATCATCCAAGGTCATCTTGGGAGTCATATGCACTTGGAAATTATTTACAAATGCCTCAGCAAGTTCATTTAATGAACAAATTGAGTTGTTCGGTAAAGAAGAGTACCACTCCAAGGTGGTATCCTTTAAGGACCTAGGAAAGAGCTTCTCCAAAAGTTTATTATCAACGAAAAAGTCACTACATAAGGTAGTGTAGGCATTAACATGGTTAAAAGGATCTCCCTTCCCTCCATATTTCTCAGATCTAGGCACTTCTACACCTTGTGGCATTGATGCTCATAATATCTCCAAGGAAAATGGACTCATTTTGACATAATATGCAAGTGGGCCATTTTGATTTTGGTTTATGGTGGAAATTTTATTTTGAAGGGATGAAATAGTTTGGAAAAGTTGTGTTATGAGAGGGTCATTTCTTGCACTATGAGATGGAAGTGAAAGTGGTGATGAAGTGTATGTGTTTGTGGGACTATTGAATGGAATTATTATAGGTGGTAAGATAGGAGATATAACTTGTGATGCCACATAGGAACTAGGGATGATAGCAGGAATACCTAGGGAAGGAATCACATTACTAACTTGTTACATTGTTGTAGGTAGGTATTGAGGCTATTATTGTGGGAGAAGGAATTTGAGTTCCTCCTTGACCTGTAACATTTCTTGTTGGTAAAGAATAACTAGTGGTTGAGGGAATATGTTTTCCAAAGATCTCAACTATGTTTTTCACAAGGTCAAGGCCATCTTCACTTTTAAGCATGTGGTGAATTCATGTTTTCTATGGTAGGAATTATAGTAGTTGAAATTTTTTCAAGGATTATTTGATGTTGTAAGTTTTCTAAATCCTTATGAATTTACATTTTGTTTTCTTGCAGGATACTACCATTCCTTGTTTCAACTTGTATGCTACTTCAAGGAAAAGAGTTGCTAAGGGTATTATCCATGCCTAGTGTACTAATTTCACTACTAGGAGTGGAAGCTCTAGATAACCTAAGATCCATAGTGATTGTGCTATCATGGGTTGACATGATTCTCAAACTTCTTCTCAATATGGTATTAGCAATAGGACAGCAAACACTTATGCAAAGTCTACTAAATGTGGGGTGAATGCAAATGCAATTTAACCTAAGAACAATGAAAGGCTTATAATTAAAATTTAGGAAAGTGAAACAAAAATCCAGAAACAACAAAAAGAAACTCAAAACATGAACTATAAATGCCAGAAAATGTAGTGAAAAATATGCAAAAGGACTAATTCACCAAAGGTGGCAAATGAGTTTAGGTACTATTTTTTTTGAAAATTTTCAAAAAATTTGAATTGAATTTTATGTTTTTTAATATGTGTATGAGATGCAAGAGCATAATTTGATTGATTTTTAATGAAACTAGGTGAAATCATGCAAGCTAAATAATATTTTCATTAATTCAAGTATTGAAACCCTAAAATACAAATTAACTAATGAAAAACCTAAAGTAATGTTGATGCAAGATGAATCTAAGATATAAATGCACTGTAAATCAGAATAATGATGTCCTAAATGCAGACTCACCAAAATGGAACCTTTGAAAATGTATAAATGTGTCATGATGATATGTTATATTTATTCATACCCACTTTCAAGGAGACTCCGCTCAAGTATAACCCTAGAGATCTCAATACAAAGGATATTGAAATATTGCAATAGGGACATCCTAGAGGTTGAATGATATCTAACGAGGGGTTCACCACCAAATTTAGAATCAAAAAAGACAATGCAATGTAAGTTTTAAGACAAAGCCCTAATTGAATGCAAACTAATCCTATATGACTTTAAAAGATACACAAAATGTAATAGAAAACTATGAATCTAGAAGTGCGCAACTGGGAGATTGAAGAAGGTAGGATAGAGGTCTGGATCACTAAAATATCTACTGTTGATGTTGACTAGGACCCATTATCCAAGCTGGGTGAATCAAGCCAGTTTTCAAGAAAATGTGTAGGTACAGGTTTTAGCCAAAAGGGTATCTAGGTCTGCAAAAATATTTGTCACCTGTATAGTGAGACTCATTCATCAATAGTGGTGAATTAGTCAAATTTTGGTTTTTTAGAATTCGGGGACCTGATTCCATTCCTCTCGATTTGATCTTCTCTTTTTTACTAGTTTTCATATCTAAAATTGCAAATTGCCACCTGTGGGTCTTCTCCAAGCTTCTCCAAGGCTTGATGAAAAATTTGACAACTTTTAGGGATTTGACAACTTTTCTACTTGAGAAATCTATAACCTAGCTCTAAAAATCACACACATGAGGAGGGAAAAATGTTGTAGGGTTAGAGAATAGGGGTTCGCCTTGGTCAAACCCTTTGTTGGTAATTAAACCTTGAAATGAGAGCAATTATGAATGGACAATGATGAATGAAAAAATAACAATGTTTCCACTCACGAAACCCTAGCAATAACGTGTTGCAAACATGTAAGTAGTGGCTCCAACGGATGTAAACTTTAAATATTGCTTGATGTTGATAAATATTTAAATAAAACACTTGCTTGAATCATAAACCCTACATCACAATTGTTAGCTCTCAAACAACATGATGCAAGCAATATTTGACATGATGATTAACAATTGAAGAATGCTCTAGAATGCTAAGTAATCTGCCCTTGGATGCTTTGAATCCTCTTGCTCAAATGATCTTGAATGCTAGATGAATTATAAACTTGCTAGGTGATCTTTGGAATTCTAGGTCACTTGATTGCTTGATAGATTGCTATGTATGAAAATGAGAGGAAAAACTTTGTATTTATACTCAATTATGTAAGAATTCTTGAAATTACAACACTAGAAGCCAACATCAAATCTAGGAGAATAAAATCGCATAAAAAAATTGAATGAAATTTGAATTTCGATCACATGGGACTCATTCGCTCAAGGTGGCGAATGAGTCCACCAAAAATGAAAAGTGCAATGTGTGAAACTTGCATCAGGGCCAAAAAGACCTAGGTGGGACTCATTCACTGAAGGATGTGAATAATTCCTAGACATTAAATCTAGGCAACTCAAGCTAGGAACACCTAAATTATGATTGGTCAATGATTAGTGTTGGGATTATTCTCGAAAAGATGCAATAAATGAGGCTTATGGATGTAAAATAGGGTTGATTAAAGCATAAGAAACATAATCATTAATGACAAGCCTAGAGAAATGTGAAAGTGTTTTAAAACACTTTACAACACTCCAAATAAGTCAAGATTAGGGATTAATTATGATTAAAATTATGCTTAGTTATTTTGATAAAACCCTAGAAAAGTGTGAAAGTGTGTTACAATACTTCACAACACTTTTTCAAGGAATCATTAAATTCCATTAGTTCACAAGGGCCCAAGACCTAATGTGGATTTTTTATCCACATTACAATACTAAATCAAGGCAACGTTAAGCCAAAATCACAAGGAGGGCCCTAACAAGTCAGAAAAAACTAGAAGGGTTACTTTTTTGATGACTTCACACCCTAATAATCCATAATAATGCATGTACCTTCCTTTAGGTAGAAAGTAGAATTATAGTGGAGGATGAAATCACTTAGGAAACAAGTCACGAAGCTTGGTTTGATTGCTAGCCACATCTTCCCAATGTAGAATCCATCATGATTCACTATAGACAACCATCACCAATCCTTGACAATGCCAGATGTTGAATGAAAACGAACTTGAAGACCTATAAAAAAATGAAAATGTTGCTCCAAGACGTCAACTTTGCTTTCTACTTGCTTTTGAATACTTGAAAATATCTATTAAAGACTCTTGCTTGAAAAGTATGGGATTCTTATCTCTTGAATCACTTTCTCTAGGTGAAATAATGATTTTGAAACCTTGTTTAAATATAGAAACTTCATTTAATTTACTGTTTATTAGATCCCAAATATCAATATTAGCTAAAAATTTGAATTGAAAACTTAAATTTCATGATCAAACCCTAAAAGGGGCCACACCAGACTCATACATGCAAGGTGGCATATGGGTACTGCCTAGTGGAACTCATACACCCAAGGTGGTGTATGAGTCCCACCCTAGATTTTTGGGGTGAGAAAATGTCGAGGTGTTAGAAAATTAAATACGTTTATTGATTTTGTCAGGATTTGAACTAAAATAAGCCTTGAGATCCAGAATAAAGGGTCTTAGGGGCCTATTAATGATGATTTAAAGGTTCATGAGTGTAAGGGTACTAAAATATGTCCAAAGTAAGAGTGAAATTGTACCATCTCCAAGAAGGGAGTAAAATTTTCTACAATACATTATTATTTAAATATTTAGTAAGAGACCCCTTAGTTTGTATTTTTTATTACCACCTTAGTTACCCACAAATTCATGCCTAATGTCCATTCTCCATGTTTAGTTACTTCTTTGGTCCCTACTACTAGTGATATTGATGCCCATGATAGTATTGGAAATATCTTGAAGAAGAAATGGATTTCTAACTTTCTTGTTCCATCTAGATTATACAATAATCACCTTTTATCATATATCTTTATTGCTTGGTATGTTTTAGCATTGAGATGTGTGTAAACAATATTATAAACTTCAAAAAATGACATCTAAATTATCGATTAACAAGATAGAGTTGGGGTATGTGTAGGATCATCATGGAAAATATAGGCCCTTAAGTGGCAATAAAAAGACATAAAATCAAAGTTAGACAACTTGACGTAAAAATTTGAATAATTTATCTATATTATTTCAAAAAAATTTAAAAATAGAATCTCTATAAAATTGAATATAGTTTCTAAACTACTAGACCTTTATTTTAAAAAAAAAAACTATTTGGTGAAAATTTAAAATTTCAATGTAGTAGTATTTAAATTTTAGGGTAAAAATAAGAAGTAGGTGTCTATCTGACCACCCTAACCACAATAAAATGAAAATATTTTTTTATAAGCTTTTATATATAAGTAGAGGAATCACTTCCTGATGTGATGCATATTTTTTTACAACTATTTTCCAAGTAAATAATTAATTATGAATTTTTTATTACAACTTTAAAAGCTCGTTTGTCTAACCACCTTAACTTGGTCAAAAATTCATGATTTTTTTTTAATCCTATAGTATGCAAATCATAGAATGTGACGCATGTTTTGGATTCAAAAAAAGTGATACCATTTGAAAGTTATAGATGTTTTTCAATCAACCTATCAATCAAGACTTTATTCGTAATTCTAATAGAAAATGAATAATAATTATTTATTAAATTCAAATTAAAGCATAATTTATATTTGTGGAAAGTTGAGAATATCCTCTAAAAACCCTTTTCGTTTCATCAATTTTGGGTAAAAAAAAGTTGTTAGCCACATAGGTCGTCATATGGCTTACATATCGCCACTTTTTGGCCCATCATGATCCTGCACATACACGTTGAAAATCTAAATTTCAATGTGACCAATAATATTAGCAACTAGGACAATATTATTTATTCTCTCATCTATTATATTATTCAAAATATAGTCCATGAGAATATTTACCAATAATATCATAATTTTCCACTTAAACATCAATAAAATCAAGAACCAAACTCATCCTTCCACACCTCATGGAGACCATAAATGGAAAACTATCCGAAGTTAACCATAATTATAAATAGAAAATACAAACTATCTATAATTTATAGAGGATAAACTTAATGATGGATGATGTTGAAGGGTATTAGATGTTTGAAGGATCTCAAATATATGTTCGGTGACTATTATTTTTCCTCTTTTTTTTTGTTTCTCTTTTTATTATTTCTATGAAGTTACATGCAATCTATATCTTAGAAAACCTATATTTACTAGAATTATTTTATGTTGTATCATGTGGTACCTATAACCCACTTTTACTTACTAAACTATGTTCATAAATAGGTAAAAAGGTAGAACCACATCATTTGTACTCAATATAAAAGGCACATCAAAAGGTTAAACACCATGAAGCATGTAAGCACTATTATCACAATAGAATGAATCATGATTAGTCTTATGGATAAATGAGATAATGCATATAATAGGAAAGAGTGAACACTAACATATTATATGAAATAAAAAAGGAAAATTTAAGACAGAGAAAAAAATCTCTAAAAACTACATATCCTTAGATATTTAACATAATATATCATGAGAATATAAGGGTTGAAGGATAATGTGTTGTAAAATATAGGAATACTTTAAAATTAAAGAAATATACATTTCTATCCACCAATAAAAGTGACCTATAAGGAGTCATGTAAGTAGATTCGCTAATGTTTGGAAGGTGGAATGAATGATGCGTATCATTTTGTGTACTCAAACCCTAATCAAACATAATAAGCGTCTATAAAAAATGAATTAAAAAAAATAGGAAATCATAGAAAGAAAGATAATATTAGAATTACAT
Organism: Sequoiadendron giganteum; assembly: GCA_007115665.2. Classification (NCBI taxonomy): domain Eukaryota; kingdom Viridiplantae; phylum Streptophyta; class Pinopsida; order Cupressales; family Cupressaceae; genus Sequoiadendron; species Sequoiadendron giganteum. Next base: position 419,993,939 of record CM021110.1, on the reverse strand, counting down.
AAAATCTAAATTAATTAATTGATTAACTTTAATATTTATTAAAGATAATTCTTATTACCTAAAAATTTGTGAGTTCTTGACCATAAAATTATTAATATACTTTGTTAATATTTATTATAAATTATTTTTTTATATAAGTTACAAAAAATAAAATAAAATAAAATAATCCTTGTTTAAACTAGAATGATTTTAACTAAAATCATATCTTATTTTAGAGCTTAGAGGGCAAAATCTAGAAGCATATATTTTTTAATATATTTCAATTAGTTTTATTATGATTTTTTTTAAATTATTGCAAGTAGATTATTATAAAAAAATGTGAGGATGATTAGAAATTTAGAAGAAACGATACTTTAAAAAAATTCAAAAATAGACAACACACTAAATGAGATAATCTATTCAAAGAGAATATAATTTATTAATTATAATTTTTTAATGATAAAAAAATATACAAATAGTGAAATCCCATGAAAACTATTACATTTTAATTAAATCTGACTTGAAAATTTTAATAAAAATATAAACTCCTACCTAATGACTTTCTTTAGTTGAATTTGGATATGACAATACAATGTGAACTTTTCTGTTAAATCATTCTATTTTAGGTTGAAAAAGAGCTAAGAACTTGTTTGCATTGTCCTCTTCTTACTCTCCACAATTTTTGTCCTAATTTTGCATTACAAAATCCAAACCATAATTCATCACCAAAATTTGTTATAAATTCTTATTTTTTAAAATTCTTATTCTAATAAAAACACATACCATGTATTTTATTATAAAATTCTAATTTGTACATTGTCTAAATTTTTTCTCTAAATATTATATTGAATTTGACTTTAATTCAAAGAGACCCCTTGTTTATAACAGCATTTCATGAATGATTAATTGATGGTAACATCATGAATAGTTTCTATATATATATCTATCAAGAAAACTAATACGAAATGAATGACCGAGCTACATATTTTTGACTCCTCACTTCATTGAAACGACTTTGCACACCACACGTGGATTAATGATAGGAATTGACCTTCACTGATATTACAATTGGATATAAATTGACATGGTCAGACTACTCAGACGTTTATTGGTTGAATTGCATTATACTAGTAGGTTACTATGTTAACGCGTATGTTCCATTTGACAATATTGAATTGATATATTCCTGTATCTGGTATTGACAGAATTACAGCTGAATCAAATTTACTTGGAGGCAAGCGTTGAGAAAACACATATTATAAATGGTATTCATATGATACTTTTGTTTAATCAGGGAGGATAAAGATAAAATCGTATTCATATGATACTTTTGTTTAATCAGGGAGGATAAAGATAAAATCGTATGAGCCATTTTGAACATAACAAGCATGGGTTACTCTTTTAACCAGCCTTGCCTTTAACTTCAAAGATTAAACTGTTTTCAACATGAGTCGACTGGTTAGTTTTGTTGGTTGGGGCAGGCTGGCTTCTGGTTATTTTCTTGTTGTTTTTGTTGAACCTTTGGGATCAGGGGTTCTTTCTCTGCTTTAATATTAAAAAAATTAATCGATTTATACTTCTATGTCACCAAAAAGTGTAGTTTTTGACACTTTTTCACTCATTTGGGCCTTTTCTCTTGGATTTTGGCCGTGTTCTGCTTTGATTTGATGTTGTAATATGGTCAACACATTGATATTAGATCTGAACACTTGCAAATTAACAAAAAACTAACGATGTTTTTCAAAGGTGTTGTGAAGTATTGTAACACATCTTCCCACTTTTCTAAGACCCTTTCAACACAGTTCACCTAAACAACCCCTATTTACCCCTTCCCAAGCCTTGTGTCAAAGTGTTGTATAGTGTTGTAATGTATTTTCACACTTTCCTAGGCTTGTCATCACTAATCTAACCCTTCTTAATGATAAATTGGTCCCTTAATGTACTTTTAGGCTTGATTTAAGTGTGTTTCAGGAGGAAAGTCTAATAAAAATCATTTAACACTTTTTTATTCTCGACCACCACTTGAATTTTCCCAAGTGGACTAGGTTTCCACCTTGGGTGACCTAGTCCTTTCAAGCATAAAATCCAAAATTAAGGAAAAAACATAATGGGAATTTGTCTCCAAAACCCTAGTGTCAACCTATTGAGTGACATTTTTATGAAATTAGGGCATATCTTGTATAAATAAGGGAATTCATCCTCATTTCACCCACCTTAACATCATTTTCATCTTCACAAGCACTCTTGCACTCCAATCTTCTTAAGCAAGCATTCAAGCACAAAAGCACTTCAAACAACCTCCATTGGAGTTCGTTGTTGCATGTTGCAGACTTCAAAAACAAAGGATTTTGTGAGTGTTTACATTGGTTTATCATTTAATCATCTTTCCTTTCATTTCCATTATCCTTTGGATTTATTTACCATCAATGTGGTTTGACTAAGGCAAACCCCTATTGTCTAACCTTAACATTTTCTTTGTCTTTGCATTTGTCTTGCAGGTTGTATACAAATTTTGCGAGGAATAAAGTATTAAAAAGGGTACCATTATTCCATTCAAGTCAACTCAAGTCATCAAACCCTAGGAGGAGCAAAATGACAACTTGCAGGTCATTTTCTAAAGATTCGGACAAAGACATCTACAAAAAAGGAAAGTGCAAGAGGGGACCCATAGATTCAGAACTTCATAATCCCAAAAGTACTAGGATCACTAGGTCACCATCATTGGTGACCTTGTCCCTGCACCAGGTTTGGAAAAAGGGTTTTAACATTTCTGGATACTCTTTTTTCCAAAACCCAGTTTGGCAAAGTTTCTGAATAGAAGGACTAGGTTGCCCATTCTGGTGTGTCCCTGTGCAGATTTCTAGAAGATTTCAGAACATTCCAAGACTCCTTTTCTGTAAGTTTGATTTCCTAGGTGCACCATCACTGTACTTTCCATTATTTTTCAGATTGCATAGATTTAGGGCATTTAGTTTAGCTTGCACATAGTTCACATTTTCTTTCATTTACATTTCATAGTTAGCTTAGTTTCATTTCACTTTAACATTCAACCACACTTCTCACACACAACACAACCCTACCCTACTCATCCATACCCTTTGAATGTTGTAGACATGCAAAATATACGCATGCATTTAATCACACTTCATCTAGTATTATTCCATCTATTAATTAAATAGACCAATTTAATTAATTCACTAAACTCACCTCTTTAATTAAATAAATCAGATTATTTAATTATCTCCTATAGTTCCTAATTTAATTAAATCACTCAATACTCATTTCCTCTCATTTGATTTTAAAAGAAATACAAAATTCTAAAATCAAATGTCATATCACATTAATCACCTGTTAGATTAATCAAATCATGATTAATTTAATCCTAACTACAAGAATCTTCTAGATTCACCCACTTGCATCAATAAATCAATTTATTTGATTTATTAAAAAGACTTATTTCCCTCAATAACTCTCATCTTTGACTTTTTTGGACAAAGATAATTCCCCCCAAAACCCTCAACAACATGCATTTATTGACATTTTTCAAATTTGAATGGGCACATTGGCCAAAACTTGCACAAGCTTTGACCAATCCCATTATGACAAGTGTCTCTATCCTATTGGATGGGATTTAGTCCCACATTGCCTAATTTTGGCCTCTCTTCTATCAACTTCTCCTATAAATGCAAGCCATTTTCTCTCATTTCAACAACACACTTTGAAGGCATCTAAACTATAGGCAACTTGAGCTCATAGCAACTCATTATCTATCTCATTTGGCTTAGAAAGGGATTGGGAAAGGGCTCTCTCACATCTTCATGGAGGGCACCAATCCATCATAGAATAGGTTGTATTTCATTTTCTCTAATGCATGTTTGATTTAGTTTATTAATTTGCTTGGAGTAAATGATCTATTTTATTCTATGAGGATGGCTGAATCTATACAATCCATGTGTAAGATTTCACCATCCTACAAATGGCGCTAGAAGGAGGGTGGATTTGAATTTGGTTCTATTTTAAAATTTAGTTTTATCTTTGTTGTAGCGAATATCATTTGTATAGAGCCTATGTTTTCACATTCTGGTGGAATGTTTCTAATAGCGTAAGTATAATTGTTGGTCTCCACATTGCATTTCAAAATCCATATTGCTATCTTATTTATGATGATGCTTTTATATTGATATTGTCATATGGTGGTCTTCATAACTACGGCCAAATAAAAAAAAATGGTCCATCAATTAGTAAAGTTAATAGTATTAACTTTGTCTGTTTGACCATACTCTGTCCTATTGAAATGGTTTATTACAAAAAATTCTTAGGTGGAGATTTCTTCGCCAATCGCTTATACATTGGCTATCTGTTTTTTTTTACCATGCCAAGCAAGTAAAATCACTGAAGTTAGAATATCCGTTGCTATAAATTGCTATAATGTGTTGTTTAAAATGTCATGTCACCCATTTAAAAAAAAAAAAGGCGGCGCCAATAATAGAGTTGCTGGGAAGATGTTTGTTTTGTTGTGACAGGCATAGTTTTAGGTGTTCTTTTTATGTCAAAAGTGACAGAACTTCCTAGTTGGATGAGTTCGCAAGCCAAGAACATTTCTCGATTGCATGATTTGACCATGATATGTAGATTTTTATCCTTGGAAGCTTGACAGTCCACAAGAGGGAGATGAATGTTTTCTGGCTAAATATAAAAATCTGCATTAAATATAGGTACTAAGCTATCTTTTTTCACTTTGTGGTACTGCGTTTTTGTTTCATAGAATGAGATGTGTGTGTGCTGTTAAAACCATGGGGTTGTGGATATAAATGGTATGGTGTACACTGTGCTTGCCAACCGCATGTTGCTGATATAAGATAAGATCTCTATGGTTATCTGTAGATCTTCCTTTACGGTCTAGAATAGGCTGCATGGGTTCTATTTCATGATAGACTGGAATTTTAGACAATACGGAGTGTAGGTGTGTTAGTTGAAACCAACATTTATGTTAATATTTCAAACTCCTGTATAGCGCCTTCTCCACTTGTTAAATATTTCGCAGATTTCAGATCTATACCTGCCAATAGAAATTGCGTATTTCACTTAAAGTCTCCACAGAGGAATGTAAATGATCCAAAGTTTTTGAGGTAGTTGAAATTTAAGCCAAGAGAGGGCTATGCGAGTTGTATCTATGATAGTCTTGGAGGATCAATCAGCTGAGCAAAATCTAGCATCCTCTGACATATGATTTTTTTGTAGGAAAACTTTGCAGGTGCATTCATGATCTACATTTTCATTTAAGGATCACATTTACTACCATAACATGGATGGGCCATCTTTGGGGAAGCGGTCCATCACTGTCGACAAATAACTTGTATTGATTTACTTTCAGCATTCATGACAATTATAAATAGTGGTGCCATATTATAAACTTCAGGAGATCAATGTACGAAGTAGAGAAAATTCATTACTACATCAAAATACTGTCTGAAGTCGTTGTCCTTAAATTTATTTGGTGTCCAAACTCAGTTAATCTCAAAGTTTCCTATTTGTCTATGTTTCAGTTTTTAAAGGCACTTTTTTTTAAGATTCGGGGTCGTAGGATAACTATATGGAAAATTGTGGAATGTGTAAATTTTATTTTGAATTCAGATCCAGGCTTTTACAATGTTTGAATCATCTGTCCTTAGCTAAGTTTCTTAAAATCAGGTTTCCCTTTTGTCGTGGGTAGTAATGGTGAGTAATATGAAGTTAGGGATACATTACTTCTCGTGCCTAGTTTTTTTGTTTCTTTGAGGGAAGCTGGAATGAGTACAAACATCAATCAGAAATTAAAATTTGCATTTGCTAGAAGGAGTGATTCTTACTTAAAATTTTGTATGTAAAATGCAGAAGCCATAGATATCTAGCTCTCAAATTTAATATTAAAGAACTTACCTCCCAAAACAAAAACAATTTTTTTTTTTTGAGCCATCCACAGATTTACTTATGATATACCTATATTTGAAAAGTTGCAAAATTAGGATAAGAAATGTCAAAGTCATTTGAATCTATTTCATTAAGTTATTATTGGTTCCTTGTGAATGCGTTCATTATGCTTGAAAACGTATTCACTATATCATTGATTTCTTGAAATATCACATATCCTATGTCTGATAACTTTGTGTTTATAGGTTGAAATCAAGGTGTGGACATCAAAGTTGAAAACATCAAGGTTGACATCAAGATTGAAGTTGAAGGTTGAAACAAAAGTGAAGGCGAAAAGAGTGGAATTGAAGATTTTTGAAAACAAAACTTGGAAAATAGCATTTTTTAATGCTTGATTTAAAAATCTTAGAGCTTCCATTTACTACCTTTTTTTTTCTATTTTTAGCTAACTCACTTTTCAATTTGGGTTTAAAATCAATCAATGACTTGATACTTTCAAAGTTGGTTAAAATTGAACCTTAGACACTTACTAGATTTCAATTTGGGATTAAAATTGAACAAGGCAACCTTCACACTTGGATTTTGGTGCTTAAAACGAATTCATCACTGCTTTTTGGGCTTAAAATGAACAACTGTTTGTCATGTTTCGCAATCTTTTTCACAAAGTAATATCATAAAAAAGACATATGCGCTTCTCTCGCGCCTCGCGGCAATCTTGAGCATAATTTTTTTTTTTTGATGATATTAAGTTGTCAAAAAGATTGCCTCCACACTTCAATTTGGGGTCTAAAATTGAACAAAACATGCGAGTGTGAGCATGATATATTGCGGAGGTTCTTCCCTTTGTTTTTCAATGAAGGTTGTGTGAACGACGGGATACGTTAGCTCGCTATTGTTTATCTTAGAGGGCCTGCCTTGTGGGAAAAAGTAATCACCCAAGGGAATGACCCAACCGGGAACACGCTAAAGCCAAGCGACTTCCACCCGGGATATAAGTGTGGATATTGGAACAAAGGCCAATATCACGAGGATTATTCTGACGAGATGGACGGCAATGGACTCTCACCGACGTTGGATAATCCCCCACAAATGGAATGCCCGAATTAGAACCCTTTGTTTAGAAATTGGCCAAAACCTTGTCTATCTTGTTGGTGCAAAAGGTCATCTCCTTTGAAGTCACCCCACGTAACATGCGGTCTTGTTGTGGAAATGGAAAGTATGCCATGGGAGATTCATGGGTACTAATGCTTGGATGACTCGAATAAGTGAGTGTCATGGAGGGGAGCCAGTGTGGTCAAGCATTTAGCCATTCGCACAAGATATGCGTAGCTGGATTTATCCAAGTGGGAACCCAACAAGGTATTGTCTCATCAACCTAGGAGTGTGAAAGTGCTTGGAAAAAAACACATTGCTTGATCTTGAAAACATTTGGAAAACAAACATACACAAAAACCTTGAAATTTCAAACACCTTGTGGGAAACAAATACCTATTGACGAACTTGCCCACTCTTGCTTTCCCTAGGGATCACATTCCTAGAGGTTTCTAGGTGTGCAAATTCTACCATCATTTGTTTCCAATAAGGATAAACATAAGGAACTTTTGCCCTATCTTCTTCGATTTTCGCATAAAGGACATTGTGGGATGAGAAAGAGAATGGGACACTAGACATATAGTTTGAAAACCTAAGCAAGCAAGTGTCTTGGATAAAAGGAACCTCATTTAACCAAGATAAAGAGACAAATTGGATTACACATGTGTTTTCTAACATGATTTCCCGCAAGATCAAAATCCCAAAGCCAAAGTTCAAGAAGCTTAAGTCTAAAAGCTCATGAGGAGCGTCTTGAGAGACTTTTCAAATTCATGGAAAGATTGGTTTATAACTTTTACAGAAAAGCCTCAAGGAACAGTCCAACATTATATGCATTTTATTGTCAACAAAATCCTGAATTGTTTCAAAGGTTTGCATTTCTCCCATAGGAAGTCAAGCATGTTCTTCAACACCGAGGTTTTGTAGAGAGAGAGTCACATCTAGGTTAAGGTTCAAGATCAAAGTTGTCATTCCCATTCATTCATCCATCAAATCAAAGTCTCATTTCATCATCAAACCTTTTTGAGAGCTCTAGAATCAAACATCATGCTAAACTTAGAGGGCTAAATCAACATCATCATATCTTGGCTTAACACACTTAGCCAACATAGTCTCAAATCATTGAACAAATTTTCTTTGAGATAACACAACTTCTTAAAGTCTATTAGTTCTCCAAAACATTGGCATAACACACTTTGTCAATTCATCCATTTTTGTGCAAGTTCCCTTAGGATAACACAACTTCCTAGGGAAAACAACTTCACAACCAATCTTGTTTGACTTAACGCATCTAGTCAAATTATCACAATCAAATCAAATCAAAAGCCCTTTCAAAGTTTAGCACATATATTCAAAAAGTTTTCCAAAGGTTTCATTCACTCATCCTATCCATTTTAACCCATCACCGTCATCACCATCTTTGATCTTTTAGCTACCCTAGTTCTTCTCTTTTTGGACTTAAAGGATTAGGATCGAACAAATCCCTATTTTTATGGTCCAAACAAGATCTCAACACAAGAAGGACATGGAAAATATCAGAGAAATATCAACTTCTATGGACATGAGTCATCTAAATACCGAAGTGAACCTAGCAGGATCAAGCAATCCCCCAAGCAAATCTCCCTTATCATCACAAAATCCTCAAGAGGAGAGTCATCAAGAGGATGACATAAATGAAGACATAGGGATGACACCAGAGGAAATCATGGAAATGATTCAAAATCCTAAGAACCATAAAATTGTTAGTGCTATGTTCAAATGCATAAATTCAATAGAAAGAGGAGGGGACATGCCCCCTCCCAATCTTAACACAAGCACTAGTGCAGTTGCATCCCCATTGTCAAACATCAATCAAGAAGTACCTTGCACCACCTCAATCATCACACCAACCTCCCCGATTGTGAACAAGGGGAGTTCCATGTTCCAAGAATTGCAAGAACACTGCCTTGTGGCTAATGAAGAAGCAATCATCACCCCTACATTTATTTCAAAAAACTCATTTCACCCTTATGTCCCACTCACATTTCATAATCCCGCTGGTTCATCCTCATTTCACGCCACACCAGCTTATCAATTGAACATACCAACTCCCCCACCACATGAGGAAGTTGGTTTGCTTGGAACAACAGAAGCTATCAATCCTTTCTCTTTCCAAAGTGGTGCATCATCCCTTCCCCCGCTTCCTTTCGCATCTGCATCACCTCCTGGAATAGGTCTTCCACCTTTAACCATCAAAATTTTTGCTAATCCAAGCAATCTGACCACAACTTTGAACCCACTTCTTTTGCCCATATCCTCACAACAAATCGCAACCATTCCTGTCACCACGGTTAATGCATCTATTGGTCCTCAAGTCTCCCAAAGCATGCCTCATCAAGGACCAATTGTCTCAACCACCCCACCCACAACCCAAATCACAGTCACAACCACAATCCCTCCACCCGCCACGATAGTTGGCATGATTCCTACTCCACCACCAATCCAACCACCAAAGCACAACACAACCAATTCATTCTCCATCATGTTGCAAAACGCACAACAAGCTGCCCGCCAAAAGGCAGTCCAAAAACAACAAGCTGCACAAGCTCAATCTCAAGCTCAAGCACAAGCCGCACAAGCACAAGCACAATCTCAAGCTCAAGCCCAAGTGCAAGCTCAAGCCCAAGCTCAAGCTCAAGCCCAACAACAGGCACAAGCTCAATACCAAGCGCAATTGCAAGCCTACCAACAAGCCCTGCAAGACTTCCAAGCACAACACCAAACTAAACAACAAGCTTTATTGGCACAACAACAGCTCGACCAACAACAAGCATTGTTGGTGCAACAGCAGCTAGACCAATAAAAAGCGTTACTAGCTCAACAACAGATTGACCAACAGTAGGCTTCATGGGAACAATAGTAGATGGACCAATAGCAAGTGCTATTGCAATAGCAACAGCAAGATCAACAACAAGCTTTGTTGGCACAAATGCAAGCTTACCAACAAGCCCTAAATGCATAGCTAAGCTCGCAGCAAACGCCAACGAGTACGCTCCCCACCCATCAAACACCTCCAACACCTCACCACTCCTTCATCCCACCCCCTGACCCAAGCAAGGATGTCGCAACATAGATCAAATTGCTTTCGCAGCAGGTGTTGGACTTGCAAGCAGGAAAAACCACAAGGACACTAGGCAGCTTGTGCCCTTATCCATTCGATAGAAGTCTCACCATGGTACCATTTCCAAAGGGATTTGAGATCCCCAAATTTGATAAGTACAATGGAACGGGCAACCCTGAAAACCACGTCAGGGAATTTCAGGTGCACTGCATGGAAGTCACATATGATGACACGTATCTAATGCGGCTCTTCTCCCGAAGCCTAACTGGTCTAGCTATGGAATGGTTTTCTCGCCTACCCACGGGCATTAAAACATTCGAGGAAATTATGCAGGCTTTCCTTAAAAATTATGCTTTTAATATGGGTGCGGATGTCAGTTTAGAAGAACTATCTGCACTCAAACAAAGAAGAGGAGAGTTATTTGCATCCTTCTTGCAAAGATGGCGATCCAAGGCCAATCAAAGCAAGTGGACCATGCCAAAGGAACAACAAGTTTGCACCATCGTAGCCAACTTAGATGAAAACCTGGCGTTCTACCTAAAAATGCAGTGCATCACATCTTACGATCAACTAATTCCAAAGGCGCTCAACATCTAAAGAGCCCTTATTGCGCAAGGAGGCGCACCTACATTCACTCCACCGCAGGATAACCGCCCATCTAACAACTACAATGATAAACCTCGAACACGGTCGAGGAACAAAAATATCACGAATGACAGCGTGGTCGATGCTAAGGTAGTCATCAGTGCTCCTAAGCAAAATACCCAAAATCATCATCAACCACAAACTCATAACCACAACAATGTGTAGGCTAATGCGGTAGTAGCACAGTCACAACCACCTTCCACCAGCCAAGTCAACAATGTGGGTAATCAAGGAGGACCACCTCCCCGCAACAAGTTTCCTCCCAAGAGGAAGTTCACAGCCCTTGGCGAATCAATTGAGTCTGTCATGAAGAAATTGGTCAAAGAAAACCTAATCAAAATCTCTAACTCCGAACAATACACGGAGCCCATGACCAAACCGCCATGGTACAATGAGAATCTCTTGTGTGACTTTCACAAAGTCAAAGGACATACCACCACCAACTGCATGAGACTCAAGAATATCATCCAAGACCTCATCAAGGATAAGGTCATCAACATTGAGCAGCCGGCCGCAAACCAAGACCTGAAAATCTACATGAATCCGATGCCGAATCATAATCAGGGAAATAACCAAGGGAATAATAAGGGTAAACAAAAGTATGCTAGTGCTAATCTAGTATACGAGGAGATAGTCGGATGTTTCGACGAGTTGGTCACTGTCATAAATATCAAGGGAGCCAACAATGACTGTGGAGTCACCACACGAGGTGGAAAAGTTACCATTGTCGGGGCACCTGCTAAGACCCCCATTACCAACACAAAGGTTGTCCCCTATGATTACAATGTAATTGACCAATTGAAGAGAACACCCACACAAATATCCATCATGGAATTACTGAAAATCTCCGCCGCTCATCGACAAATCCTGGATGAAGCACTGGCTGCCTCTACCATTGCCACCACCCTTGACACAGAACAATTTCAGGCTATGGTAGGTAACATCGTTACCCCGAATCTCATCACATTTTCGGACCAAGATTTCCCCCTGCAACCATCTCATAACCGCGCACTCCACCTCCAAGTCCTGGTCCATAAAAATAAAGTCAAGCGAGTCCTGGTAGATGGTGGTGCAAGTCTTAATATTTGTTCTTTGAAACTTATAAAGAAATTGGGATTCGCCGAGGATTCCATCAATAAGAAAAAAGGTATCACCATAAAAGCATATGATGACCAGGAAAGAGTGTCTCAGGGCACTATCAAGATCCCCATCCAAGTGGGGCCAGCAACCATGGAAACAACTTGTCAAGTTCTTGACCTTGATTTTCCATACAACATCCTCCTGGGACGCCCATGGATACACGAAATGAAGGAAGTGTCCTCAACCTATCATCAGTGCATTAAGTTCTCATATCAAAATAAGGAGGTTACCATATATGGGGATCCCGAACCTTTCGCCTATTGCAAAAACTTGGAAGCCAAGTTTTACAAGATCCCTCAAGTACCTAAAAATGGTGAAGGACCATCCACTTCATACATAAACCCAGCTAATCTCGCCTCCACTTCTGCGACAGAGACACCCGCCATCCCCAACATATCCGAGATCAAGAACATGATACAGGACAATGGATGCGGTGATTATAGAATGAAGAGAAATGCTTTTGTTGTAGGAGAGTTACCACAATCTCCTACGTCACATAGGCAACCACAATTGATTCAAACACCTGTTCACACTAGAATGGAACCCGTTGGATTCCACAGTTGGGGGGATCTCAGTCGGGAGAATGTGGATGAGGAGGACATCACAAACACTTTGTACCAAGATGAAAGACCCACTCCCACCCTACCCATGGATGAAACAAATAGAGGGTTACAACTGATGTTTGACATGGGCTATAACAGGAATGAAAGCCTAGGAAGAAACAGTGATGGACGGTTGGAGCCCGTCATTGTAGAAAGAAGAATGCAAAACCTTGGCCTTGGTTGTACCCCTCCAAGTATAACCGTGTGTGGTAGAAGTGTTCCTAATACGGCAGTCAGGTCCTCTCCTCGGGTCTCGGCAACTAACCTTAGATTACCCGTGTCCATAGGCCTACCTCTCGATAACTTCACATTTGACATAACTGACGTTTGTAGTAGCAGTGATGACGATGACACCATAGGTGGCTTACCTAGGCTCTTTGAAGATTCCACCTTACTGATGATTAGTGTCTCACCTACTGAGCCAATCCAACAAACCCACCAAATCCACTTAGTGTACCCCCAACTCATTGATCACGACCAACGGGGACTGCCGATTCTAGACTCGTTCGAAAACGATGAGGCTCTCTCGAAATTCATGGGAATAAGGGATACTATTCCATGTGGAGATCACAAGGCAGGATTTGATATCACTCTAGACACACAAGCATACTATGGGGAGATGATTGAGTCCTTTAGTCACAAAAGAAAAAGATCGAGAATAAGCTCAGAGTTATTGAGTGAAAACCACACTGTGGCACTCTCTAACCATAAAATAGTAAAAATAAAGGACGCATCCAATGGGGAAAACCTCTCTGAGGTTCCAAAGGATGAAGGATTCAATTTCCCCCCTAATCCTTTACACCAGGAGAAGTCAACAGTATCGGCAGAACAGTCCAACCCGGTCAACTTAGGAATAGAATCAGAACCACAAATTACCCTCTATGCAGAATCCCTCCTAGAAGAAGAACAAAAACTATTGGCAGCTTTCCTAAAGGAGAGAAAGGTAAATTTTGCATGGACCTATGCAGACATGCCAGGCCTGGACCCTGAAGTAGTAGTGCATCATTTGGCCATTCACCCCGGAGCAAAACCAGTCAGACAGAAGCTAAGGAAGATGCACCCACAAATAGCCTTGCTTGTAAACATTGAGCTGCAGAAACTTCTGGATGTTGGCTTCATACGCCCGATCGACTATCTAGAATGGGTATCTAACCTCGTACTAGTCTCAAAACCGAAAGGGGGCATCCGCATCTGCACTGATTTCAGAGACCTAAACAAAGCATGTCCCAAGGATGACTTTCCACTACCCAACATTGACATGATAGTGGATATGACGGTCGGACATGAGATGCTTTCCCTGATGGATGGTTTCTTGGGGTACAATCAGATAATGATCGCAAAAGAAGACCAACACAAGACAACATTCACATGTCCTTGGGGCACCTACTGCTAGAACGTAATGCCATTTGGGTTGAAGAATGCAGGAGCTACCTACCAAAGAACCATGACATTAATCTTCCACGACATGATCCACAAAATAGTCAAAGATTATGTAGATGACATACTTGCTAAATCAAAGAAGAGATAGGACCATATAGCAACTCTAAGTGCTATCTTTGACAGGCTCAAACAATATAAGGTTAGACTCAACCCGAAGAAGTGTGTCTTTGGGGTACAATCAGGGAAGCTACTAGGATACATAGTTTCAATGAGAGGGATAGAAGTAGACCTTGCAAAGGTAAAATCAATCCTCGAAATGAAAGCACCAAGAATGTTAAAACAACTAAGAGGATTGCAAGGAAGACTCCAATCCATCCGAAGATTCATAGCACAATTGGCAGATAAACAGATTGCCTATTCACACCTACTTCACAAGGGAGTAGCTTTCAGATGGGATGAGAAATGCGAGCAAGCATTCAACAAAATAAAAGAATATCTACTTACACCACCTATGTTGATGCCACCAATTGTAGGGAAATCATTAATCCTATATATCTCTGCAACAACAGCCGCCCTGGGGGCCCTTTTAGCCCAATATGATGAAAAGGGAACAGAGCGGGCTATCTACTACATCAACAAAACAATGGTGGGACATGAGCTCAATTACACGTCAATAGAAAAAGCTTTCCTAGCACTGGTATTTGCAGCTCAGAAATTCAGACACTACATGCTATCACACCAAACCAAGTTGATTGCCAAAATAGACCCTCTAAAGTACCTATTGTCAAAAGCAGTGCTTACAGGTAGAATGGCTTAGTGGGTAATGATATTATCTGAACATGATATTGGGTATGTAGAACGAAAAGCCATAAAAGCGCAAGTTATTGCGGATCAGCTAGCAGAAGCTCCCCTCTACACAGATAACCCACTCATATCAGAATTCTCAGATGAGTCCCTTTTTAACCTTGGTGCAACAGACCACTGGAAGTTATACTTTGATGGCTCTCACACACAACATGGGTTAGGAGCTGGTGTGTTTTTCATCACGCCACAATGAGACTGCATACCTAGATCATACAAGCGAGCATTCCCTTGTACTAACAATATAGCAGAATATGAGGCTTTGACCATAGGTCTCAAGATTGTAGCACAATGGCGAATCATGGCACTAAAAGTCTATGGGGACTCGCAACTTATCATCAACCAAGTCAATGGCGAATACCAAACCAAGGATGATAAGCTCGCACCATACAAGAAGGTGGTAGAAAGCCTCAAAGAATCTTTCATCGACATTACCTTTGAGCAGATACCAAGGACAAACAACAGAGCGGCTGATGCAATGGCGACAATTGGATCCTTACTCGACATCCCTCGTAATGTCTCAAAACATGAATTTCTCATAGAGCAGCTTCTCGTACCCACATTCGAGGTACCAGAGTCAGAATACATGTGTGAACTCGTTGGTCCCAGTGATCTTTCGTATCATGATATATACACCTACCTAAAGTTAGGATTCCTCCCCACTGACATCACCCCGAACCTGAAATGCACTTTCATCAAAAGGACTTCACGATTCGTCATTCTAGGAGAAACCCTCTTCCCTAGGAGTACCGATGGAACCCTGTTACGTTGTTTAAAACCCGAGGAAGCCCTGACTACTCTAACTAAGGTACATAATGGCACGTGTGGGTCACACTCAAGTGGTATGACCTTGGCTAAAAAGTTGCTAAGAACAAGGTACTACTGGCCGACGATGGAAAAAGAGGAGTACAATTTTGTTAGAAAATACTTGCAATGCCAACAACATGGAGACCTTATTCATGCACCAGCTCAAGAACTGCATCCCATTGTTACACCTTGGCCCTTTTCACAATGGGGGCTCGATCTCATTGGTAAAATATCACCCACCTCATCCAATGGCCATAAGTTCATCACACCACCATTGAATATTTCACAAAGTGGGTCGAAGCAATTCCCATGACCTACATCACCGGAAAGCAGATATCCAAGTTTATCCTGAATTACCTCATTTGCTAGTATGGTGTCCCCCAATCCATTATCTCTGATAATGGGACACCTTTCAAGAATCATGATGTCCATGACTTGTGCGAAAAATTCAAAATCAAGCATCGCTTTTCCACTCCATATTATCCACAAGGCAATGGCCAAGCAGAAGCCACCAATAAAATCATTTTTAAAATCCTCAAGAAAACAGTTAATGACTCTGGTCATGATTGGCATCTGCAGTTAAATCTTGCCTTATGGGCCTACCGCACCAGCATCCGCATGCCAATAGGTGCCACCCCATTCTCTCTGGTCTATGGATTAGAGGCCATACTCCCCATTGAGATCGAGCTCCCATCACTAAGGATATCACTGCAAAACCTTATCACAGATGAGGAATACAGGGTCACAAGACTCAATGAGCTGGAATTACTAGATGAAAGGCGCATGGATGCCCTTAATCATCTACAAGTGTACCAGAATCGCCTAAAAAGGAGCTACAACAAGAAGATCAGACAACGCACTTTCCAAGTTGGTGACCTCATGCTGAAAGAAAACCAAAAGAACATTCCAAATCCAGATACAAAGGGAAAGTTTGAGCCCAACTGGCTGGGACCTTTTGTCATCACTGCAAGTTACACATCAGGGGCATATCAACTAGCAACACCAGAAGGCGAGCCTCTACAAGAGCCTCTGCATAGCTCTCACCTCAAAAAGTTTTATGCCTAAATCTTGCAAGGTATAGAACTAGAAAATACAAAAACAATCAAAAAAGGTCCTGAAAAAATGGTTACCTCGATGAAAACCTGGCAAACAGGCAACTTGGTGACAACAAAAAAAATCAGAAAAGGATTGAAAATAGTAAAAAGAAAAAAATCGTCCTCTAGTGAAAACCACTTCAATGGCGCTTTAGGCAAGTACCTTGGTGAAAACCTGGAAAGCATGCATCAAGTGTAAATAAAGCACCTTCCCCATCTATCAGGATCTGCACCACTCATCTGCTCGCATCCATACCATAGCCTGCGTTGGTATCTGTACTATATTCCACCATTGGCACTACTTGGCATTTCAAAGGTCAGTCTGTCCTGCCTTTATTGAAGTAGTCTATCGCACCACACTGGGGGCATGTTCTTGCAACATCGGATCGGATTCATGTATATTCTCGTGATCTTTTTCAAAAATTCATCAGAAAATCCAAAAACATTCAAAAAACTCATTCAAAAATCCAAAAACATCCAAATCATTCAAAAAATTCAAAAACATGTCAAGATATCGGAAAATCTTCAAGATTCATCATTTAGTCTTGTTAGTCTTTCACCTTGTCGAGCTACATCGTCTCTGAGCTTGAACGTAGGCAAGGTTGATCTTTGATCATCCCCCGAGATGGTTAGGTTAGTCCTTTAGGCGTCCGTCGCATTGGCAATCCGTTTGCCCATCTAGCCTGCATCTTAAGTCAGTCCTTTAGGCAATAAAATGGCAATCCATTTGTCCATATTATCATCAAGTCAGTCCACCACCAGTTGAACTACGTGGTCTCTACGTATATAATGTAGGCAAGGCTAATCTATGGATCAGCTCCCGAGACCCCTAGGATAGGTCTTTAAGTTAGTCTGTTCGTCGTAAAATATTGAAAATACCAAAAAACATTGAAAAATCTTGAAAATACCAAAAACATTTGTAGAACATCTCAAAATTCCAAAAACAGCCTCAAAAAATTTGAAAAGAACCCAAAATGGTGCATCCATTTCGTCTCGCTTTCACCCGTGATTGTCATCACTCATAATAAATCATCGTCGCTTTCACCCTTTGGTGAGTTACTCAGAAGCAAGTTTAGCAGGTTCTAAAGTAAATGCCTTATCGTCAGAGTCTCAAGCCTAAGTTAGTAAGTCAGCAAGTTGGTCAACTCGGAGTATTAATAGCTTATCACCCAAATCAGTCTCACCAAAACCCTGATCACTACATGTCCTAGGATGAAGCTTTCCCACGATGGACATAAGCATCAGGTACCTCACAGTAGTTAGTCTTGGCTAGCGATACAAAGAACATCAACTTGTTTGTTTACTTTATCTTGGTCTTTTTGACTTATCTTATTTTGCACTCATTCCAAGGACATCTTGATGATGCCTAAACAAAATAGGTTTAGAGAGAAAGGAATGGGGCAACGATCATTATCTTTTTATCTGTTATGCTTGTTGGATATTCTTGTAAAATAACTTCGTCATGCATACTTTGTTTTGTTTGTAGGAAGGATGTTTTAGGTATCTTGTTGACCACATAAGAAGGCTTACCTTTTTATGTTTTGGTCTGACATGTTTATGATATCTGAACTGCATTCTGAATAAGGTTATGTTTTTCAAGTGTGAACAAGAGTACTCCTATCTGTTTGACGAGTCCAAGTCCATCACACTAGGCACCACGCCATCCTAGTTCTTAATACCTTGATGCATCGCACCTACGTGTGTTATCAAACATAAAGAAAGGTATGCTCCTTTCCCATCCTTGGATAAGCAACACATCATCATCATTCATCATCACATCCAATAAAGTCTTGATGACTAGGGGACTTGTTGGATTTCTTCATCTTCTTGAATTTAAGGGTTGATCCCTCTCATTCTTCTACCTTCTTTCACGCTAACAATGCATCCATCCTACATCCATGCTGCATTCATCCTCTCATCTTGCATAATCACGTCATATCATTATAGGACAACATCATCCATCTCATCCATCTCACATGCATTGCATAATCATTTAAGTTATTTAGGATAATATAAATTTGTTATTCTAAGCATCTTTCGAACATCTCATTTACATCATCATTATCATAGTCTTACCACCCATGCATCCATTTTGAACCTCTTTATCGTGAGATCGACCTCAAATCAAATCTTTTTGCTCCATCTCTCGAGGGGGCAACTTACTAACGTACTTATTTTCACTGGGGCATCCGAAAAATCAGAATTTTTTTAATTTCGATGTCGAAAAAATCATTCTTTGAACCAATGCAACAAGTACATTGCTTCAAAGAGGGGAAAAATGTAGACATGCAAAATATACGCATGCATTTAATCACACTTCATCTAGTATTATTCCATCTATTAATTAAATAGACCAATTTAATTAATTCACTAAACTCACCTCTTTAATTAAATAAATCAGATTATTTTATTATCTCCTATAGTTCCTGATTTAATTAAATCACTCAATACTCATTTCCTCTCATTTGATTTTAAAAGAAATACAAAATTCTAAAATCAAATGTCATACCACATTAATCACCTGTTAGATTAATCAAATCATGATTAATTTAATCCTAACTACAAGAATCTTCTAGATTCACCCACTTGCATCAATAAATCAATTTATTTGATTTATTAAAAAGACTTATTTCCCTCAATAACTCTCATCTTTGACTTTTTTGGACAAAGATAATTCCCCCCAAAACCCTCAACAACATGCATTTATTGACATTTTTCAAATTTGAATGGGCACATTGGCCAAAACTTGCACAAGCTTTGACCAATCCCATTATGAAAAGTGTCTCTATCCTATTGGATGGGATTTAGTCCCACATTGCCTAATTTTGGCCTCTCTTCTATCAACTTCTCCTATAAATGCAAGCCATTTTCTCTCATTTCAACAACACACTTTGAAGGCATCTAAACTATAGGCAACTTGAGCTCATAGCAACTCATTGTCTATCTCATTTGGCTTAGAAAGGGATTGGGAAAGGGCTCTCTCACATCTTCATGGAGGGCACCAATCCATCATAGAATAGGTTGTATTTCATTTTCTCTAATGCATGTTTGATTTAGTTTATTAATTTGCTTGGAGTAAATGATCTATTTTATTCTATGAGGATGGCTGAATCTATACAATCCATGTGTAAGATTTCACCATCCTTGTCTTCCAGGTTGTATACAAATTTGGCGAGGAATAAAGTATTAAAAAGGGTACCATTATTCCATTCAATTCAACTCAAGTCATCAAACCCTAAGAGGAGCAAAATGACAACTTGCAGGTCATTTTCTAAAGATTCAGACAAAGACATCTACAAAAAAGGAAATTGCAAGAGGGGCCCCATAGATTCAGAACTTCATAATCCCAAAAGTACCAAGATCACTAGGTCACCATCATTGGTGACCTTGTCCCTGCACCAGGTTTGGAAAAAGGGTTTTAACATTTCTGGATACTCTTTTTCCCAAAACCAAGTTTGGCAAAGTTTCTGAATAGAAGGACTAGGTTGCCCATTCTGGTGTGTCCCTGTGCAGATTTCTAGAAGATTTCAGAACATTCCAAGACTCCTTTTCTGCAAGTTTGATTTCCTAGATGCACCATCACTGTACTTTCCATTATTTTTCAGATTGCATAGATTTAGGGCATTTAGTTTAGCTTGCACATAGTTCACATTTTCTTTCATTTACATTTCATAGTTAGCTTAGTTTCATTTCACTTTAACATTCAACCACACTTCTCACACACAACACAACCCTACCCTACTCATCCATACCCTTTGAATGCAATCAACAAAAAGAGCATATCATCAAGTGGAAAGAGAGTCATTCCTAAAACAAGAGCTCCTAGGTGAAAAAACTTAGGTGCCTATTTGGGGGAATCCTCTTTCCATTTTTAGCGTAACCTTTTTGATGGTTCATTTTGGTGAACCCAACCGTAGACCATTTGTTAATCTTCTGATTTTTTATTTCATCTCAGGAAAAAGCTTGTATTGCATTTGGATTTTCCATTGTTTACATCCTAGGGTTCATACAAAAGTGCATTAGTGAAAATTTCATGTTAGATTGCACTTTGCATTGCATTTTCACTGAGAAAATACAAAAAAAATTGCATTTCCATTCTCTATCTACATTAGAAAAACATAAAAAACATAAAAATTAGTCAAAATTTCTGAAAATTGTCAAAAATAGCACTAATGGGACTACTTCGCCACACCAGGCAACCTACTCCTCTTGCACCATACATTCTGTAATTCTTGGCATTGTTACAACACTTTCTACACTTCAGTTCTTTGGTTTTGCCATAGACAGGCAAAATTGACATCATGCATTCCTCATATTTAATTAAATCATATTCACCAATCAATTAAATAAATTAAGTTTATTTAATTAATCTCCTAGGGTTATCTCCTTAATTAAATAAATCAAATTATTTAATTAATATCCTAAATTTCCTCCATTTAATTAAATAAATCCAAATGTTTAATTAAATCTCTAAATGTTCTTTATCTTCTCATTCAATTTAAATAAATCCAAAAATTTAAGTTGAATGCCACAATCACCTAACATCAGCTTAATTAATCAAATCCATGATTCAAACTAAGTCTAATCCATGTCACATCCTCTAGATAATCCCACTGGCACAATAAATGATTTATTTTGATTTATTAAATTTCTATTTTCCCCCACAAGGCATATTCCCAAGGAATCTTCCCTCATTAACTCCATTTTTTTGAGTTTTTTGTCCACACAAATTTTCCCCCCAAAACTCTCAACCATATACATTTAATGCTATTTTCAAATTTCAAACTCACATAATAAGCATTTACTTGCACAAAGACGAAAATGTGCTCACCCTTCATCGCCTCACATCTTGACAAGTGGCATGAATCTATTGGTTGAGGATTAGTCCCACCTTCCTCCACTTTGCCTCTTCTTCTCTCAATCTCATCTATAAATTCAAGGCTTTTCTTCTCATTTTGCATCTACAATTGGAGCATTCTTCGTATAGGCATCTGAGTTCATCTTGAATCTCTTTGTCTATCATCATCTTAAGGATTAGCAAGGATTGGGAAAGGGCTCCTTTACATATCAAGGGTGCACCAATCCAATATGGAATAGGTATGCACCATACTTTTTTATTCTTTCAATTATTTTATTGGATCTTTGTATTTCTTTGTTTGCATTAGTGAAGTATGTTGGATTATTTCATAGGAGTAGTTTATTTGTTTGGTTTTAAACTAAATATACTATTGTGGGTTTAAGTTTAAGCTTTTGCAGATCTTCATGCTCACATAATGGCGCTAGAAGGAGGGAAAGATTCAGGCTTTCCTTACACATTTATCATTTGCATGCATGAAAACTATCTTGTTGATGGGTTTTTTGTGTATTAACAAACTATCACTAATGATTAATATGTAGTTTCTTGCATATTGTTTATTAGAAGTAGGAGATCACTTCTAATGGGGATCTTTAATTTTTATAGAATTGTATCATTTATGCTATGTACCATTTTGAATTTAATTTAGAAGCATTAATTTTTACAAATACAATGTTGTTTCTTCTAAAAAATCCACTCGATTGTTACTTAGGATTTACTATTGAACTCAACTATCATTTGATTGTGTTTACCCTTGACTGCATTTATACTATTGCATTTATCATTTAAACAATAGCCCTCAGGTGTCCATGCCAATAGACTAACAAGAGACTGATTCATAGTATTTATGTAGGAATAATGGTGTGACAATTCACTAATCCATATAAAACGCTTCCATTTACATATCATTAATTAAATCGAAGAAGCTCATAATCATTGTCATTCGCTTATCATAGTCAGTCTCATTTACATCACCCCTTTAAGCTAAAAGTTTTCAAGCAAATTTTATGTACTACAGGCAAAAATTTAGTCGATTCTTATCATAGTTGGTTCCTTTAATTGTAATCTTTAAGCTATATCCTTTTGAGTAGGCAATAAGTTCTCAAGAAAATTTTATGTCATAGAAAGTGATAAGTGCAGTACCTTGAGAGGTTTCTTTATTATTTCAAAGGAAGGGTAGTAAAGAGCAAGTACGCTTCACAGTTTTTTCTGTAGGGTTACTTGAATAGAACAAGACCTAAGATTCTTAGATGATCCGTAAGAAACTATTTGATTTCTTTGAAAAGTGTGCCTTTTTATCTGGCTGTCAAGCTTCTCAAATCTGCCCATTAACACACTGCAATCAGATTTCCTAACATTCTTTTTTTATAACTGCTTATGATTATGAGTCCGGGTTACCAACTACTTGTATTTATTATGTAGGACCATGAATCTTTGACAAAGCCAATAAATCTCCAGAATGAATATCATCTGTGCTAATATTTGCAATCCAGGGTTGAAGGCGATGCTTAAATGATGTTCCCATGTGCTTGTTAATAAATGTAATATTTGCATTTTGACCCCAACCAATGTTTTTGAATAAAGACAAGACATCTCACACACTCACGTTGGTCCTAGACTGGCCAAGAAGTCATAGGAAAAGGCATTCTGACAAGAAAGTTTACATGCCTATTCTATACTTCCACTTTTCTATTTACATTGCCTATTTTATGCACGGGGAGAGAGATTCATTTGATTTCAATCTTAAAATTCAATGCAATTTCTACATAACTCGTGGCTAGTAACTATTATTGCGTAAAGTTTTAGATCTTTGGGTAAGGTGGATTTCCATTTTAAGGACCCGATATTGACATTTTGTGTAGGGAAATCATACCAGGTGGATAAGATGAGTAACAAAATTAGTAAAGAATCGATCTAGTTTTTAACTCAATCATAACGTAAAATAATGTTCTTATAATATCATGTGCAAGAGGCCCTTACATCTTTGATTCTTTTTGAATTAATTTCAAGATACAACTCTCTTCACCTCATTTTAAGTGTTTGGTACTCTCACTTTTTTTTTTGCAAACAACAAGATTTCCCTTTTGTGGAGTTTCCTTTTGCTTAAGGTTGGTGCAAATTTCCAAATGTATAAAGTGTAGATATAATCTAAACATTGACTATCGATGTGTGACATATTCCAAAGTTAGTTGCCACCTAGAATAATAGCCCATCGAATAAGATAATGTCATGTCACTTCAAGTCACTTCAATGCAATTTTTCATGATGCAAACAATAGTGCAATGATGGAGAAATTCTTCAAACGCATTTCATGTGATTCTCAGCCATTATTTGGCCCAAAAACCTCTTCTGATTCTCACCTTAGGCTCTTAAATGAAGTAATGTGGGAATGCATGCAGCTTTGAATTACCAAGGAACTATCAACATATACATGTTTTGGGCTGCATTTCAACATACCAATTATAGTGCTAGACATCGTTTATTGCTGAGATTTGCATATAGTTGCATCTAAATTACTAATGTGATTGCTTTAAATGATATGGATGTCTTCTTTAGCAATCAGATGGCCTTTAATATTGGGTTTGGTAAGTTCAATTTGAATGACCTTGGGGTTAGTGCATTTGATTTTAGCTGTCATTTTGAATATCATTAATATTCTCTGAAGTTGTTATTGTTGATGCATCTCAAAAATATTAATGTATCTCTACATTAACACTGTTGTATATGATTTGAGTGCTGACAATTCAAAGATTTTGCATAAATAAAACTAAGAAGGGTGAATCATAAAAATGACAAATGAATGAATAATATTGATGTTTTGTTTGAGTGTAGAATAAGAAAGCCATTGAATTGGCAAAAAATCACTTTTTAACATATATTATTTTGAGTGATTTGTTTTCTTAAATGTTTCTTGAATATATTGATACTTGATTTACAAGTTTGAACATGTCGATAACTTATTTGTAGGATTTCTTGAAGATGATGGAGTAGCAAGGTGCAATATTCAAAAGAACACAAGAAGAGTGAAGTTGAGAACAAGTGAAATTGAACTTGACAAAATAATTTTTGAATTCTTATTGTGATAATCTAGAGCTTCCATTATATGATTTATTTTTCTATTTTAGATCAACTCACATCTTTTGGGGATCTAAAAAGAACATTTCAATTTTTGCTACAAAGGGCTTAAAAAGAACTTTAGACAAACTTACTAGATTTGGTTTAAGGTTAATAACTAAACAAGGCAATTTTCATATTTCATTTTGGTGCTCTAAAGAGAATCAAATAATTGATTTGAGGATTTAAAATGAACAAGTGTTTCTTTTTTTTGTAATTACTTACTGAAAGTAATATCATTAAAATGATGTATGTGCTTCTTTCGCACCTCACGGTGATCTTGAGAATCAAAAGACCTTTTGGTGACATTAAATTGCATAAGTAATTACCGACACAACTCAATTTGGATTTCAAAAATTGAACAAATCTTGCAAGTGTGAGTGGAGCATATTGTGTACATTCTCTCTCTTTGGTCCGCAACAAATATGTTCGCTTGATTTTGCTTATCTTAGAGGGCCTACCTAGTGGGAAAAAGTAATCACCCCAGGGAATGACCCAACCGGGAACATGCTAAGGCCAAGCAACTTCCAATCGATATATAAGTGTGGATTCTCAAGGAAAGTTCAAGAATGAAGAGGATTATTCCAACGAGAAGGGAATAAATGGTCTCTCACCGCATGGATGGTCCCCCGTGCAATTGGAATTACCACATTAAAACCCTTGTTTAGCAAAGGAAAAAATCCTTAACTATTTGTTAGTGCAAAAGGTCATGTCCTTTGACGCTACACAACGTAATATACGGTTCTATTGTAGAGATGAAAAGTATGCCTTGGGAGATTCATGGGTACTAATTCTTGGTTAACCCAAGAAGCAAGTGCACTATAAGGGGGACCTAGTGTGGTCAAGCATCTAATCATCCACATTGAATATGCGCAGCTAGACTCTTCCAAGTGGGAACATAACAAATATTGTCTTTTCAGCCTAGGATTGCGCATGCTCTTGGAATCAAAAATACTTTGCTGGGATCTCAAAACATTTGAAAACAAACATTCACAAGATCTTCAAAATTTAAAACCCTTTAGGGAAGCAAATACCTTTGAAAAATTCAAGTGATCTTGCTTTCCTCAGGGATTTAATCCTTAGAGGCATCTAAGTACTTGGGTTTTATCATCATTTGTGCTCACTAAAGTCAACAATAGGAAACTTGTACCTTAATTTCCTCGATTTTCCACATAATTGACTTTGTGGGATGAGAATAAATTAGGACATTAGACATCTAGTTTGAAACTTTAATCAAAGATTTGTTTGTGGTGAAAAGAACTCATTAAGAAAAGTACAGAATAATTGAACCCCATACATGTGTTCTTTTAAATTATTTCCCACAAAATCAAAATCCGGAAACCCAAGTTCAAAAGTCTTAGTCCAAAATCTCGTGAGGAGCGTCTTGAAAGACTTATTGAAGTTAGACAAAGATTGGTTTACAACTTCTACAAGAAAGATTCAAGAAACAATCCTAGCTTGTATGAGTTTTAATATCAACAAAATCCCAATCTTTTTCAAAGGTTTGGTTTTCTCACATAGGAAGTATTACATGTTCTTCAAAACCAAGGTCTTGTTAGAAGGAGTTTTATCTAGGTCAAGTCTAGGATCCAAATATGTCATTTTCATCCATCCCTCAACCATAAAAATAAAAGATCATCTCACCAACAAACTCTTGGAAAATTTAAAAACATCATTTATGCTAAACTTATAAGAATAATCAAAATCATCTTGTTTGACTTAACACACTTAATCAAATTATCCTTATGAATGAATTTACCTCTTGATAAAAGTAAACATCTTGGGGTCTAGGAGTTCATTACCCAAAATAACTTTGTTTGACTTAACACACTTAGTCAAATTATCCACTTGTGTATGAGTTCATTCTAGGCCAACACACTCTCCTGTAGTTTACAAGTTCATTATCCAAATCAATCAATCAAAATGCAATCAAATCAATTCCTAAAGTTTAGCTTCCCCCTTAGAGTTTTTGAAGAGTTTCATTCATCTACATCATCCATCTTCCATTTATCTCATCCTCATCATCACTTGGATCCTTAAATTATCCTAGTTCGTCTCTCCTTTGAGCCTAAAGTTTAGACCAATCTAAGGGGTTAGAGGTTCATCTCTTACATTCCTAAAAATTGATCTCTATTTTGGTTCGAATTCGGTCTCAACATAGGAAGAATATGGAGCAAAACAATGAAACATCCACTTCGAGCAATCTAAGTCAAACTGAAACAACATTCAACCCTACAATAACCATTGACCTCCCAATCAATCCTCCTCAAATACCTCAAAATCCTCAAGAGGAAGGTCAAGTGGAAGACATCACCAACAACATCTTAGGGATGACATAGGATGAAATCCTTGAGATGGCACAAAATCTTGAAAATAATCGAATTGTCAATGCTATGATGAATTTATATCCATCCCAATACATTCTTGAGTTAGTGGAAGAAGGGGATAAACTCCCTTTTGATTATGACCTAAGCACTATTGTGGAAAGACCTCTTGGGATCATTCCCTCAACTTCATCCACACTTCTACTTCGAAGCATCACTCAAGACATCCCAGAAATCATAACATCCATTGCTTCAACCCCACCAATTGTTAACAAGGGAAGCACAATGCTTCAAGAACTCCAAAAACATCCCATTGTGAGAAATCAAGAGTTGAATACAAACACCACACTGGATCAATCTATTCTAGTAAATCCATTACACCCTTACATTTCGCTTACATTTCATGATTCTTCCAATCCAACCTCTTATCGTTCAACACAAATTTATCCTCTAGACACACAAAAATCTCTCCCTACCTCACAAGGATAAGGTGACTTGTTTGAGTTGGAGGAATATTTGACCCATCATCATCACTTCAAGGGATTATAATACCTTTCTTTGCACCATTTCCACCTCTACCACTTACATTCACATCACCCCTTAGGTTAGGTCTTCCTCCTCTATCCACCATCAATCAATCAAATTAGAAAACCGTATCAAATCCTCTATCTTGCCATCGATATCTCAATAATAGATGGCAACTATCCAAGTGACATCAACAATAAATACATCGACCATTCCTCAAATGTCTCAAGGACCAAGCATCTCAACCACATCATCTACAAATCAAACTCCGGTCATCAACACGACCGTTCCGCTCACCACAACGGTCCACACCCTTCCCAATCCACCGCCAAAACAAAACATGACAAATTCATTCACCATCACATTACAAGATACTCGACAAGATGCTCATCAAAAGGTGCTCCAAAATCAACAAGCTACACAACTGGCTTCTTATAAAGCGCAAGCTCAATTAGTGAAACAACAAGCAAAATAGACACAACAAGCCGCATAAGCTACATGAACTACATAAAATACACAAGCCACACAAGCTACCCAAGCTGCACAAGTAGCTCAAGCCACACAAGCTGCCCAAACTACACAAGCAGCTCAAGTTATACAAGCTACACAAACTAAAAAATCCACACAAGCTACTCAAATAGCACAAGCAGTCCAACAAGCGCATGCTCAAGCCCGAGCCCAATATCTATCCCAAAAAGCACAAGCACAAGCACACAATGAAGCACAATTGCAAGCAACCCAACAAGAAGCATATCAACAAGCCTTGCAAGATTATCAAATACAACAAGAAGTAGCCCAACAACAAGCATTGTTGGAACAAAACCAAGAAGCCTAATAACAAGCGTTGTTGTCACAACAAAAACATGACCAAAAAAAAGTGTTGTTGGCTCAACAATAAATGCAGACATTACTCGCTCAAAAAATATTTCAACAAACTCCCACCAACATCCCACCCATCAATCCAACACCTTAAAATGTGTTCATCCCACCTCCTGATCTGCAAGATGTTGTGACAACACAAGTTAAACTCCTCTCACAGCAAGTGCTTGATCTTCAATCAGGAAAAACAATAAGGACACCTAGAAATTTGTGTCCTTATCCTTTTGATAGGAGCCTAGAAATGGTACCATTCCTGAAGGAGTTTGAAATTCCCAAATTTGACAAATATCATGGGATAGGAAACCCAAAAGATCACATCAATGAATTATAGGTACATTGTATGGAAGTCGCATAAAATGACACATATCTAATGCGGTTGTTTCCTCAAAGCTTGGTTGGTCCCTCCATGGAGTGGTTCTCTCATCTACCTATTGGCTTTAGAACATTCGAAGAAATAAAAGATGCATTCCTCCAGAATTATGTATTCAACATTACTGCAGATGTCAATCTAGAGGAATTATGACTGCTCAAACAATTGAAGGGGGAATCATTCGGCTCCTTCCTACAATGATGGCGATCCAAAGAAAATCAGAGCAAATGGGTTTGCACTATCATTGCTAATTTGGACAAGACCTTGGCATCTTATCTAAAACTGCAATGCATCACCACATACGACCAATTCATCCCCAAGGTGGTCAACATCGAAAGGGCCCTTATTACACAAGGGGGCATTCCTACCTATCCTGAACATCAAGAAGGTCATCCATCTACTAGTTATAATAAGAAACCTCACACATGGGAAAAGAACATGAATTTCACCAACGATGGAGTGGTTGATGCCAAGGTCATCATCAATGGTCCAAAGGAAAATACCCAAACACATCATCAACCATAGAACAATAATTGTAATAGCATGCAAGCCAATGTGGTAAACCAACAACCACCCCATAATCATGTCAACAACATGAATAATCAAGGAGAACTGCTTCTATGAAACAAACACCCCCTCAAGCATAAACTCACAACCCTTAGTGAGTCAGTTGAATCCATCATGAAAAATTTGGTTAATGAGAGCCTCATCAAGATCCCCACATATGATAATTACCAAGAACCCTAGGTGAAACCACCCTGGTACAATAGAAATATCCTTTACGATTATCATAAGCTCAAGGGGCATATGACTGCCAATTGCATGAAACCAAAAAACATCATCCGACATCTCATTGATGATAAAATCATAAATGTTGAGCAATCGGTTGGAAATCAAGATCTGAAAATATTCACGAATCCGATGCCCAACCACAATCACAAAAATGATAAAGGTAAGCAAAAGCTTGGAAAAGTGAACCATGTATATGAAGGAGTTGTCACATTCCTTGATGAATTGGTCACTGTTGTTAGCATTAAGGGAGCCAACACTGATTGTGGAGTCACCACATGTGGCGAAAAAGTCACTATTGCAGGGACATCACAACCATCTAAGACCTCCACCTAAAAATCCATCCCTAATGGTTACAACATCCTTGACTAGTTAAAAAGAAACCTTGCTCAGATCTCCATCATGGAGTTACTAAATATTTCAGCTGCCCACAAGGAAATACTTGAGGAAGCAGTGGCTTCATCCATTTTCTCTTCTAGCCTTGATACAAAGCAGTTCCAAGCTATGGTCGGTAACATTACCATTCTGAATCTCCTCACTTTTTCCAATTAGGACTTTCTCACCCAGCCATCTCACAACCATGCGTTACAACTTGAAGTCTTGGTTAACAAAAGTAATTTCAAAAGGTTCTTTGTGGATAGAGGTGCAAGCCTCAACATTTTTTCACTAAAGCTCATAAAAAATTTGGGAATCTCCAAATATTCCATTGAGAAATACAAAGGCATTACAATTAGAGCATATGATGACTAGGAAAAAGTGTCTCAAGGCACTATAAAAATCCCAATCCAAGTAGGACCAACTACTATGGAAACCACATGTTAGTTCCTCAACCTTAATTTTTCCAATAATATCCTCCTCAGATGCCCATGGATCCATGGGATGAAGGCGGACACCTCAACATTCCACCAATACATCAAATTTGCATACCAAAATGAAGAGGTCACAATTAATGGTGATCCTAAACCCTTCACCTATTGCAAGAATTTGGAATCCAAGTTCTATAAAGTTCCCCAAGTCCCGAAGAATGATGAGGGCCCCTCAACTTCATATATTGACCCATCCAACATCACCTCCACTTCTGGGACAATGACACCTCCCATCCCTACCATATATGACATCAAGCTCATGATCCAAGACAATGGGTGTGGGGAATACATAATGAAGAAGAATTTTTTTGTCATAGGAGAGTTACCTCAATCTCCTAGGTCATATTGGCAACCCCAACCAGCTGAAACACCCTCTCACACTTTCAGGGAAGACCCTTCTAGATTCTGATTTTGGGGGATCTAGGTCGGGAAGCCTTGGATGAAAGAGAAATTTCAAGCTCACTATACCAAGATGAAAGGCCCACACCTAATATTCCCATGGATGAAAAAAGCAAGGGGCTAAAAATGATGCTTGGTATGGGCTACAATAGAAATGAAAGCCTTGGAAGGAACAACAATGGCCGACTAGAATCCATCATTGTTGAGAGATGAATGAAAAATATTGGAATTGGTTGTACCCCTCTAAGTATAACCATATGTGGCTGAGGTCTCCTAGTTAATCTAGTTAGGACTCCCCCTTAGTTAACAACAACCGCCCTTCAGCTACCAGTATGTATAGGTCTACCCTTAGATAACTTCACCTTTAATGTGATCGATGTCTATAGTAGTAGTGATGATGAGGATACCATAACTAGCCTACCCATTATTTTTGAAGACTCCTCCCTACTCATTATTAGCACCCTATCTTTTGAGTTAGACCACCAAACCCACAAAATAAACCTGGTCTATCCCAAACTCATCGATTATGACCAATGAGGACCACCAATTCAAGACACATTCGTAAACGATGAGGCACTCTCAAAATTCATGGGATTACTAGATACTGTACCATGTGGAGATCATAAGGCTAGATTTGACATCACACTAGACACTAATGCCTATTATGGGGAGACAATTGAATCCTTTAGTCGCAAAAGTGAGAAGTTGAGAATAATCTCAAGGTCATTGAGTGAAAACCACATTGCGGCACTCTCTAACAATAGAATAGTAAAAATAAAGGATGCATCCAATGATGAAAACCTTTCTGAGGTGCCAGAGGATGAAGGATTCAATCCTCCCCTCACTATAGTTCATCAAGAAAAATCAGCAGTCCTAGAAAAATAGTGTAACCCTGTCAATCTTAAAACATAAGAAATATCACACCTAACTTTCTATGCTGAGTCACTTCTATCAGTAGAACAAAAACTCTTATCTACATTCCTAAGGAAAAGAAAGGTGAATTTTTCTTGGACTTATGCTGACATGTTGGGTCTTCATCCAGAAGTTGTGGTTCATTACTTAGCTATGAATCCAGGGGAAAATCCAGTAAGACAAAAGCTAAGAAAGATGCATCCCCAAATAGCCTTGTTAGTCAAAATGGAATTGGAGAAGATCTTGGATGCAGAATTCATTAGGGTAATTGATTATCTTGAATGGGTATCAAATCTTGTACCTATTTCAAAGTCGAATGGGGGCATCCACATTTGTACCAATTTCAGATACTTAAACAAAGTGTGTCATAAGAATGACTTTCCACTACCCAATATTGACATGATACTGGATATGATGGATGGACACGAGATGCTATCACTAATGGATGGGTTTTTGAGATCTAATCAGATCATGATAGCAAAGGAGGACTAGCACAAGACAACATTCACATGTCCATGGGGAACCTATTGCTGGAACATGATGCCATTTGGGCTAAAAAATGCAAGACCAACTTATCATAGAGCCATGAAATTGATCTTTCATGAAATGGTTCATAAGACTATGGAAGATTATGTGGATGAGATATTGGATAAATCAAGGAAAAGACAATACCACATAGCAGCTCTGAGTTCCATTTTTGATATATTGGAAAAATACAAGGTTCGTCTCAACCCAAAAAAGTGTGTCTTCGGGATGCAATCACGAAATCTCCTAGGATATATTGTGTCAATGAGAGGAATCAAGGTTGATCCTACCAAAAACAAGGCGATCCTTGAAATGGAAGTACCCAAGACATTATAACAACTAAGGGCTCTACAAGGCAAGCTCCAGTCTATCTGCAGATTCATAGCGCAACTAATGGAAAAACAAATCCCATATTCTCATCTTGACCACAAGGGGGTAGCATACAAATGGGAAGACAAATGTGGACAAGATTTTAACAAAATAAAAGAATACTTACTCACACCACTAGTTCTAATTTTTCCAATTCCAGGAAAACCATTAATCCTATACATTTCAACAACAACGACAGCTCTCAACACTCTCTTAGCCCAGGATGATAAAAAAAAGGGAAAGAGAAATATACTATATCATCATGACAATGGTGGGGCATGAGCTAAACTATAATCCTATTGGAAAATCTTGTCTGGTAGTTATATTTGCATCTCAAAAATTTAGAAACTACATGTTGGCTCATAAATTCAAGCTAATCACAGAGATAGATACTTTCAAGTACCTACTCTCTAAAGAGACTCTCATAGGATGGATAGCCAAATGGGTCGTGATATTAACAAAACATGACATTGAATATGTGGATTGCAAGGCCATCAAAGGACACGTAATTGTGTATCAACTAGCAGAGGCACCTATATAAGAAAAAAACACACTTATTTCAAAATTCCCTGACGAATCAATTTCAGCCTAAGTGTTGCAGACCACTGCAAGATGTACTTTGATGTATCTTACACGCAACACAGGTCAGGAGTAGGAATTTTCTTCATAACTCCCCAAGGATACTGCATACCCAAATCTTACACGTTATCATTCCCATGCACGAATAATATAGCAGAGTATGAGGATCTTGTTATAGGCTTAAGGATTGCAGTACAATGGCAGATTATGGCTCTAAAGTTATATGGGGACTCTCAGCTCATAATCAATCATGTAAAAAATGAATATTAGACAAAGGATGATAAACTGAATCCCTACAAGAAGTTGGTTGAGAGCCTCAAAGAGTCATTCATTGATATGACATTTGAACAACTACCTAGAGAAAACAACATAACATCATATACAATGGCTACAATAGGACCACTCTAGGAAATCCCGCACACAATCCCAAAGAAATAATTCCTTGTAGAGAAGCTTCTCATACCAGAATTCAAGGTACTAGAGTCTGAATTTGTATGTGAAAACATTGGTCCCGGTGATCCCTGGTATCATGAAATTTACACTTACTTAAGGAAAGGAGTCTTTCTTGGTGACATAACCTCAAATCTTAAATGAGCCTTCATCAAGAATTCAACCCATTTTTTTCATCCTAGGAAAAATCCTCTACCATAGGAGCATCGAAGGAACCATGTTGCATTGCCTAAATGTTGAGGAGGCCTTGACTGCGCTAACTGAGGTACACAATGACATTCATGGTTCACACTCGAGTGGTATAAGTTTGGTTAAGAAATTGCTTAGGACCAAATATTACTGGACCACAATGGAAAGTGATGCACATGAAGTTTTTAGGATATGTTTGCAGTGTCAACAACATGGGGACCTCATCCATGCATCAGCTCAGGAGCTTCATCCCATTGTTACACCTTGGTCCTTTTCACAGTGGGGGCTTGATCTCATCGGAAAAATCATCCCCACCTCATCTAATGGCCATAAATTCATCATCACCGCCACGAAGTACTTTACAAAGTGGTTTGAAGCCATTCCCATCACCTACATAACTAGAAAGCATATATCTAAATTCATCCTAAACTACATCATTTTCTGGTATGGTGTCCCCCAAGCTATTATCTTCGATAATGGGACACCTTCCAAAAATCAGGACGTTCATAACTTATGTGAAAAATTCAAAATTCAACATCGCTTTTCCACTCCGTACTATCCCCAAGGCAATGGCCAAGCAGAAGCCACCAATAAAACCATTCTAAAAATCCTTAAGAAAATAGTCAATGACACCAATTTGACTGGCATCTACAGCTAAATCTCACCCTATGGGCCTATCACACCAGTATCCACACACCCATAGGTGCTACCCCATTCTCCTTGGTCTATGAATCAAAATCCATCCTCCCTATTGAGATCAAGCTCCTATCCCTGAGGATATCACTGCAAAATCTCATTTGAGATGAGGAATACCGAGTCTCATCACTAAATGAGCTAGAACTACTGGAAAAGTGATATATGGATGCTCTAAATCACTTGCATGTCTATCAGAATCACCTAAAACAGAGTTACAACAAGAAAATCAGGAGGAAGACTTTCCAAGTTAGTGAACTTGTGCTGAAGGGGAACCAAAATAATGTACCAAACCTAGAAAGAAAAGGCAAATTTGAGCTCAACTGGTTGGGACCTTTCGGGATCATTATATTTTTATCTACTATTATTTTTGGTCATGTGTGTTTTGTTTGGTTTGTAGGGAAGGTGTTTTAGATGTCTTGTTGACCACATAAGAAGGCTTTCTTTTCTATGTTTTGGTCTGAGATATTTAGAATATCTGAACTACACTCTAAATAAGGTTTTGTATGTTAGGTGTGAACAAGAGTACTTCTATCTGATTTTTGAATCAAATTCCATCACACTAGGTGCAGTGCCATCCTAGTTCTTTATACCTTTATGCATCGTACCTATGTGTATTATCAAACATAAGGAAAGTTATGCTCTTTATCTCTCCCATCCTTGGATAAGCAATACATCATCATCATTCATCATCATATCTAAAAAAGTCTACATGACTCATGGACTTCTGCATCTTCTTGGATTTAAGGGTTGATCCCTCTCATTCTTCTATCCTCTTTCATGCTAACATAGTATCATTTCAACACAGTTCACCTAAACAACCCCTTTTTACCCCTTCCCAAGCCTTGTGTCAAAGTGTTGTAAGGTGTTGTTATGCATTTTCACACTTTCCTACACTTGTCATCACTAATTTAACCCTTCTTAATGATAAATTGGTTCCTTAATCTAATTTTAGGCTTGACTTAAGTGTGTTTTAGGAGGCAAGTCTAATAAACATCATTTAACATATTTTTATTCTTGACCACCACTTTAATTTTCCCAAGTGGACTAGGCCACCACGCTGGGCAACCTAATCCCTTTAGGCATCAAATTCAAAATTAAGACAAAAACCTAATGGGAATTTTCCTCCAAAACCCTAGTGTTAGCCTATCAAATGATATTTTCGAGAAATTAGGGCATATCCTATAGAAATAATGGTTTTCATCCTCATTTGAATGCCCCTAACATAATTTTCATCTTCACAAGCACTCTTGCACTCCAATCTTCTCAAGAAAGAATTCAAGCAAAAAAGCACTTCAAACAACCTCCATTAGAGCTAGTCATGTTGTAGACTTCAACAAAAACGTATTTGGTGATTTTTTACATTGGTTTATCATTCAATAATCTTTCCTTTCATTTCCATTATCATTTGGGTTGGATTACCATCAATGGGGTTTGACTAAGGAAAACCCCTATTCCCTAACCCTAACATTTTGTTTGTCTCTGCATTTGTTGTGTAGGTTGTATGCATATTTGGAAAGGAATAGAGTATTGAAAATGGAACCATCATTCCATTCAAGTCAATTCAAGTCATCAAACCCTAGGAGGAGCAAAAGGACAACTTGCAAGTCATTTTATGAAGATTCAAACACGGGCATCTACATTAAAGGAAAATTGCAAGAGGGGACCCACATATCCAGACCTTCAGAATCTTGAAAATGGTAGGAGGACTAGGTTGCCATCACTAGCAACCTTGTCCTTGTACTTGGCCTACAAAAGGGTTTTGAGATTTTTGGATATGCTTTTTTCTCTAAACCCAGTCTCGTAAATTTTCCCGACAAAAGGACTAGGTTGCCCATTCTGGCGTAAGTGTCCCTATGGATATTTCCAAAAAAAATCAAAAAATTCCAAGACTCCTCTTCTGCAAGTTTGATTTCCTAGGTGCACCATCTCTATAATTTCCAGTTTCTTTTTAGATTGCATACATTTAGGGCATTTAATTTAGCTTGCACATAGTTCACATTTGATTTCATTTACATTTCATAGTTAGTTTAGTTTCATTTCATTTTAACATTCAACCACACTTCTCACACACAAAACAACCCTATTCAACCATACTCTTTGAATGCAATCACCAAAAATATCATATCATCAAGTGGAAAGAGATCCATTCCTAAATCAAGAGCTCCTATGTGCAAAAACCCTAGGGGCCTGATTGGGGGAATCATCTTTCCCTTTCTAGCATAATATTTTTGGTGGTTCAACTTCATATGTGCAAAATATCCTATATTAGAATATTTAACAATGAATTTAATCAATTTGTGATTAACTAGATCATGATAGTTAAAAATAGTGGTCATTTTTCTCTTTGTGATATTTAAAAATATTGACTAGACTCTCGTTTGTAATCCAAATCTTATGTAAGGAGTTGGGAGGAGAGTTGTTGAAAGCATGTTTATATTATTATCATTATTAGAAAAGTTGAAAGTTATTACACCAAACATATTAAATTAGATCTTTCCATTATACTTGCATCCAATAGATCACATTAATATTTCCATAAAGACCCATTAACTTTTTTAACAAAATTTTCCTTCTCATGGTGTATGTGAACTAAATATAATTTATTATATGATCTAAATAATTTATCCTTCCAAAATTATAGCATGAAAAAGGGGCTCCCTAAAAGTAATTATATTTGATATGCTCAAGAGGAATTGACATACATGCCACATATATAGGCTCAAAATATATTATTAAAATTTTAAGTGTGAGTTTTAAATCAACCATCTATTGAGTTCAAATCAAAATTTGGAGAACTAGATTTATAATTTTATCAATGTATCATTTTTATTTTCAATCATAGAAAAATATTTGTTAAATTCTATATAATAGTATGTCAACATGATTTTATCAATAACTTCTTAATACCATTTTCTTCTATCAAGATGTTTGATGTTTTCTAGTTAATATAAAATATTTTGTAAAAATCATTGATAATTGATAACAAATTATATTTTTTTAGCTCTCATTTTCACTCCTTACCATTTGACTAATGTGCATCCCAAAATAACTTTATTCCATTCAAATTCATTATTTGCACAACAATCTAAAAATATAAAATCACAATAATTAAAATTATGATTGCTCTGTAACAGTTATGGTCTTTCCAGTCTTAATCAAATAAAAACTATTTTTTCTTAGATAATTAGTGTTATACCTACCATCCTAAAATTTCTTCTTCAAATCCAATCAAAATTAAATATTAATAAATATATCAGTTATCTTACTTAACACAAAAATTTGTATGAGTTATTTGTTTTTCGACCCTTCTTTTAAGTGGGAAAACAAGATTATCCATTATGTGAGGAGAAAATATACAAGATGAAATATGTCTTTTACAACCTCAAAAAAACCTCGCAACTAGATTTTTTTAGTATATTAAATTATTAGAATAAATAAATTTAAGTTTTATATCTCTAGATAATGTTTTAAAAAAAGGCTTTGTGTCCCTAAAATTAATCTTTTAAATTCATTAGCACTTGAATTTTATCATTATTTTAAAATATGGTATCATTGGACATTTTGGAATAAATCTTTATATAAATTTAGTTTAATCAAAAATTATTTCCTTTGTCTATGCATGTGTCTTGCAAGTTGTATGCAGATTTGGTAAGGTACAAAGTATTGAAGAGGGTACAATCATTCCACTCAAGTCAACTCAAGACACCAAACCCTAGGAAGAGAAAAAGGACAACTTTCAGGTCATTTTTGTTGGGAATTAAGGTGTCTCAACCTTGGAATTTTTTCCTAACATTGATTTATTATTTATTTTTTTATATTGTATTTTTCATACTCATCTAATGTTATGATTTTGTGTGAGTTGGCACAGTGAGGTGTCATCACACTAGGAGGTGGCATGGAAGGTGACATGGATGTTTTTGTCCCCACATGGGAATATAGGCATTCAATTTTGTGTAGAGATTCTCTGCCATGTGTCGACACTTTGAGCATTGTTTAAGTCATCATTGTATGACAGATTCCTATGACAAGATTTATGACATGTAAGAGTTAAAAATAGAGATTTTGTGACATGTGTGACAAGTGTCACATGGAATCTTTGTATGGAGAATGTAGGCACCCAAGTTTGGGATATGAAATTTTTTTAAGAGTGTGTAAGAGCATCTTCTATATTTAGCCCGTTATGACAGATACTCTTATAGTTGTAAGAGGTTGTCATATATGAAAAATTCTATGACATTGTAAGGTGTACAAGTGAATCTATCATACCTATTTTGGGAAGATTTTGGGCACCCAAGTATGGAGGTTGGTTGGGGGTCTAAGAAATGTGTGTACATATGTTACAAACATTAAATATGTCCTTGGAATGTGTGCTAGATGGATTTGGATGATTTTTTTGTCACTGCTTGTTGTAGCTTGCTCATGAAGCTACCTCTTGTAGACACATAAAAATGACCAAGGCCTGCAAGCTCTAGTTTAATCCATTTAGCATAATTAAGACATTTTAATTATGTCCTTGACTCACTTTCGACTATTAATTAAATAATTCATAATTATCTAATTAATTCATTTCTATTTATTCTTCATGATTATTAAATAAATAAATTTTAATTATTTATTTAATGTGTCACTAATTGTCTAATGTCTTCTTATAATTAAATAAATTCTTAATTTATTTAAATTATTTTTGTCCATTATGTATTCTAGATTATTAAATAAATAATTTTATTTATTTATTTAATTATGTCACTAATTAAGTCCTCTTCTTTCTAAAATTAAATAAATTCTTATTTATTTAACTTTTGTCCACCTTCCACTATATTAAATAATCATGTTTAATTATTTAATTATTCATTAGCCTCTTCTCTCCTAAATTAAATAAATTTTATTTATTTAATTTGGTCCACTCTCCTGAAATTTTGAATTAAATGATTATATTTTATTTAAAAGGTCCCCTTTGTCACATTCTTCTATAAATTGCATAATATCTTTATTATTTAATTTCCACCTAAATTAAATAACCTTTTATTATTTAATTTCTTTTATCACCTTTTTTACTGTGCTCATTTTAAATAAAACTTATTTATTTAAATAAGTCCCACTTTCTAATTTCCCCCTTTTAGTAAATAATTTAAATTAAATTATTTACTGTCACATGACCCCACCACTTTTGAATTAAATTAATTTTTAATTCAAAAGGTCAACATCACCTCTTGAATAAAATAGTTTTAAATTATTATTTGATTCTCCAGCAGCTTCATTTTATGTGCCCAAAATTTCTTGTCACATGTATTGTGAGCCATTGATTTGATTTTTCTAAAAATCAATCTTGTCCATTCATTTCGAATCTGACCTAATGTTGCCCTATCCCTAATTGTGTGTTGTTATATTGAATCTTTCCCATTGATTCTAGGGAACTTGCTAACTTTTAATCTTGACCATTCACACGAAATTGCATTTTTTATAAAATGGCAATTTTGATCTCATTTGCCATATCATACAATTTCATATCTTGCAACCTCATATTCTTGCAATCTCATCCTCTTGCACTATTTTTCATAGGCATATTTACATTTCATTTGGCACAATTTAGACATATTTTAGAGGCTTACTAGTTGCATTATAGCATTATATTGCATGTAGTTACTCAAAATCATTCAACATTTGCTTAGGGCTTATCATTTCCATTCGCTTGCTCATCATAAATATAAGAGAAACTACATATTTCAGCAAGTTGAGAAGGTATAATGGAGGTCAGCCATGGAGGATAAAGATATCTAGTGATATTGTTTCATCTATTCCTTTGCAACTTCATTATTTCTTTGGGTTTTTATGTTATGCATGTGATATTGCTAACTCTAGAAAAATACCCATTGTTACACTTCTATGATTGTATCTCTCTATAAATAAGGTGTTTGAGGGAGTGTTTAGTATGAATTGATCCATTGGAAGGTTGTGTTTAGTATGAGTTGATCCACTACTTATGTTTTCCATTGTTGAGACACAATTTATTTCTCTCTAAATGCGTTTGTGGTTCCTCTATTAGTTAAACAGTCAGTGTGATACCAAGTAGTAAATGTGATACAGTAAATGTAGTAGCTATTGCAGTAAATTCAATACCAAATAAACAAAAGTCATCTAAGACTTGTGTTTTTGTAGTCCCCTTTGCTGTCAATAGAAGTGATCTTATTCACTTTGGTATTCATGGTGCCCATAAATCTCAATGTCATGGGTCCATTTTGATTTGTATTATTTCCATTCACTTTTGTCCACCAGACTATCAGCTCCTTCATCGCCTGATGCACAATACAAATTCTATTTGACTGCTCTACTCCATCGCTTCATTTCTTGCAGATTCACTACACTTTGGCATTATAGATTACATATAGGCTACTATAAAAAAATAAAAAAACTAGTGAGTGCAAAAATAAACTTTTTGAAATGTCTTTTCTTGGCGTTTTCTAAAATACTTTTTAAAAAACTCACTGTCATCTCTATTCACCAATGTTATTCGGGGCTATAGTAATGGTCCATTCAAAGTCCATTGGTAAGTAAAGGGAGATAAATGCAAAGGAAAGTATCATTTGCATGGTGGTTGGCGAATGACTTCCATTGAAAAGACTTCTTGATGTTTTCATAGGAGAGGTGCTCATCGAGTCTATAGGAAAATGTGATAATTAATCATTCTAGTTGTATGAATTGATTGCAGATACGTAGGGACTTTTGTTAGGCATAATTTATTGTCTTGTATCATCCGTGTTGATTTGAGTTTGTCGAGCTCCTACAAAGTCAGGGTCATGTTGATTTGAATTCTCAACCACTAATGAATTTTCATCTACTACCCATGATAACGTTCAGGCTGGAATAAACTCACAAATTAGTCCCAATAGAGCCTGTAAGGGAACACAGTTATGCACTTACACCAAAATTAAAATAAGAGTGCCTCACATGCAATCCTCCTATACAAATTTAGTTTATGTAGACTTTGAAGCTGGTAACATTTGAAATGATACTCTTTAACATGTAGAAAATATAAATCATAGATTTTAATAATAGCTGCAAGCTTGTCGCTCAAGTAGTTTCAATAAGTACACCCACTTTGGAAGGTCTACCAGATGACTTCCTCACTCACCATGCAAGGTCATTAATGTCATTCAAGGCATCCATTTCAAATGGTATTTAGCATTGATGCTTATTTTTTCAGCTCTTTAATGCTATGGTATAACAAGTGCACTATATTGGTAAGTAGGTATGCTATATTGGTGTTAGGAAATTTTATTTTCTATTGGTATGATAACAAGTGAAATATTTCAAGAAAGGTTTGATACCAAATTCTGGGCCTCATTTCTCGTAATCTCCTCTATAGTAAGATTTTGTGACTATTTTAAACGATTATGTTTAGGGGAAGCTTGTTATAAATGTAATAATTAGAGTTTTGATTTTTTGTGTGTCCCAACACTTAAATGAAATGTTTTGTATAACACTTGGGTTATACCTTGATTTATGCATTAAAACTAGAGGATTCACATTAATGAAATATAATGTTGTACATTTCATTAATTTTGGAGATAGATCTTATTTTTCAACTTTGTGATGATTATATAGGTTGACATCAAAGTTGACATTGGAGGTTGAAATTTGAAGGTTGACTTCAAAATCAAGCAAAAACGAAGGTGAAGTGGAGTTGGTAATTATGTTTGAAATTGAGATTTGAAAAAATAATTTTTAATGCTTGTTTTAACAATCTTAGAGCTTCCATTTTCTACTCTCGTTTTCTGTTTTAACTCAATTCACTTTTCAATTTGGGCTTAAAATCGATCACTGATTTGATATTTTCAAAGTTGGTTAAAAGTAACCGTAGACATTTACTAGATTTTTATTTGGGTTAAAATTGAACAAAGCAAACTTCAAATCTTATTTGGTGCTTTTAAAATGAACTCATCACTGCTTTATGGATTAAAATGAACAAGTGTTTTCCATGTTTTGTAATATTTTTCACAAATTAACATCATTTAAAATGCGTATGCACTTCTCTCGTGCTTCACAGCTATCTTAGAATCAAAAACATTTTGGTGATATTAAGTTGTCAAAAATATTGCCTTCACACTTCAATTCTTGTCTAGTATGAGAAAAATGCATTGCGAGTGTTCTCTCTTTGTTCACACAAACAATTATGATCGGACTACGAATGCACTTACTCACTATTGTGTACCTTTAGAGGGCCTTCATTGGTGGGAAAAAGAACTCACCCCAAGGGAATGATTTAAGCAGTAACGGGCTAAAGCCAAGCTCTTCCAAACTGCTATATAAATTTGTCTTCATAGTGAAAGCCATGGACAATGGGAAGTGGTGCATGATAACTCTCCCCCAATATATTTATGATGCATAAAGCCCTTATTCTAAGGGTTGGGAGATCTCTCACAAGGAGTCTATCATTGCAGCCCCTAAACTAGATGCCCTTACTACAAAATTTTGTTTAGAGGCCAAAAAATACCTTATATTTGTTGGTGCAAGAGATCATGTCCTCTGAAGTTGCCCCACATATACATGTGGTTCTATCATAGAGATGAAAAGTATGCCATGGGAGATTCATGGGTACTGATGCTT
The DNA here is from genome assembly GCA_007115665.2 of Sequoiadendron giganteum. Classification (NCBI taxonomy): domain Eukaryota; kingdom Viridiplantae; phylum Streptophyta; class Pinopsida; order Cupressales; family Cupressaceae; genus Sequoiadendron; species Sequoiadendron giganteum. Next base: position 419,950,887 of record CM021110.1, on the reverse strand, counting down.
GGTTGACTTGAGAACTATGTGTCATGGACGAGAGCCAGTGTGGTCAAGCACCTAGTCATCCGTACAAAAAAAGTGCAATTGGATTCGTCCAATTGGGAACCTAAGAAATATTTCTTTTTCCAGCCTAGGGTTGTACATGTGCTTTGAATCAAAACATTTTATGGATCTAAAACAGTGGAAAACAAACATTCAACAAATCATTAGAATTTCAAACCCTTTGGAAGAACAAATACCATTGAGGTGTCCAAATGTTACTACTTGTCCCTAGGGGTTCTCATCCCTAGAAGGCTTCTAAACATTCAGACATCTCAATATTTTTCTCCCAAATTCAATGCTAGGTAACCTTTGCCTTGATTTCCTTGATTTACACATAATGCACTTTGTGGGATGAAAGAAAGTTAGGACATTGGACATTCATTTTGAAAAACATAATCAAGAAAGTGCTTGTGTCAAAAAGAACCAAATCTAAGAAAGATAAAAAACAATTGAACCACACATGTGCTTGCAATCTCCTATCTTTTGGTTGAATTACTCTTAGGGATAAGCATGTTCTTCAAAACCGTGGTCTTGTAAGTAAGTCCTCATAGGGTCATCTAGGATCAAGTCAAAACACGTCATCCATCCAAGCATTTATCAAATTCTATTTCACCAACAACTTTTTGAACTTTGAAAACATCATTCATGCTAGACTTTTTCATTACATTTGACTTAATACAACTAGTCAAGTTATCAATCCTCTTGAAAAAAATCACCTTCAGGATAACACAACTTCCTAAGGTCTACTAGTTCATGATCACTTTGATTGGCCAAATACACTCAGCCAGTTCATTCTTTTGTGCGAGTTTTCCCTAGGATAACATAACTTCCTAGGGTTTACAAGTGCATTATCATCTTGTTTGACTTAATGCACTTAGTCAAACTATCAACTAATCAAAATCAAATCAAATCAATTCCTAAAGTCTAGCATTGCTCCAAATTTCTTAGAAGTTCAAACACCCATATCATTCACATCTTTCATCCTTAATCTCATTATTGGTCCTAAACACCTCAAAGGTTCGGGGTATGTGCAGGATCATCATGGAAAAAATAGGCCCTTAAGTGGCAATAAAAAGACAAAAAATCAGAGTTAGACAACTTGACGTAAACATTTGAATAATTTATCTATATGATTTCAAAAAAATATAAAAAATAGAATATGTAGCAAATTAAATGTGGTTTCTAAACTACAAGACCTTTATTTAAAAACAAAAGTCTATTTGGTGAAAATTTTAAATTTCAATGTAGTATTATTTAAATTTCAGGGTAAAAATAAGAAGTAGGTGTTTGTCAAACCACCCTAACCAAAATAAAATGAAAATCATTTTTTGTAAGCTTTTACATATAAGTAGAGGACTCATGTCTCAATGTGATGCATATTTTTTTATAATTTTTTCCATGTAAATAATTAATTATGATTTTTTTATTATAACTTTAAAAAAATATAAAATATCGTCTATCTAACCACCTTAACTTGGTCAAAAATTCATGAAATTCATTTTTTTTTTAATCCTATAGCATGCAAATCATAGAATGTGACACATGTTTCGGATTCAAAAATTGTGATACCATTTGAAAGTTATAGATTTTTTTCAATTAGCCTATCAATCAGGACTTTATTCATAATTATAATAGAAAATGAATAATAATTATTTAATAAATTCAAAGTAAAACATAATTTATATTGGTGGAAAGCTGAGAATCTCCTCTAAAAACCCTTTTTGTTTCATCAATTTTGGGTAAAACAAAATTCGTCAACCACATAGGCCATGATATGGCTTACATATCACCACTTTTTGGCCCATCATAATCCTGCACATACCCTTCACTTTTGCAACAAGATCACAACACAAGAAAAACATGGAATTCAAACTTAACTCATACATCATGAGTAATCCAAGTCAACCAAACTATCCAAGTCTCACAATGCCAATTGATTATTGAAAGTCACATTTATGCATGGCATCATTATCTCCTCCAAAATTCAATGATACAAATGTGAGTATGCCCAATCTAAAGTTTGGAACAACTTTCCCAATGATAGATTTAAATCCAAGTCCAAATTTACAAATCTATCAACCAAACGCTCAATGTATGAGTTTTCCAAACAACATTATCCCACCAAACCCATACATGCCAAATGAAACTTTACCAAACATGACCATTTCAAATACACACCTGGTAAATTTTGGGGTAGACATGTTTGCAAATCCCATCAATGTTGTTCAAAATCCAAGCAATATGTTGACGAATCTAGGTATTGATCCAAGTGAAGGTAACACCAGGCAAAATCAAAATTACATAAATCAAGGCAATATGATTCTCAACCAAAACAATGTTCAAAGTCAACCTATAATGCCAAAACAAAAAATCATACCCAATCATCCCATTTTTCCATTGATATCGCAACACCAAGTGGCAACCATCCAAGCAATCCCAACAATCAACACCATCCCCTACCCACAACCACCACCACTGCCACCACCGCCAAAACACAACATGAAAAATTCATTCTCTATCATATTGCAAGTTGCCTACCAAAAGGTATTCCAAGCCCAACAAGCTGCACAAGTTGTGCAAGCGGCTCAAGTAGCCTGACAAGCTCAAGCTCAAGCTCAAGCCCAACACCAAGCCCAAAAAGGGAAAGTATAATTCTGGGAATTATTGCAAGCAATCCATCAACAAGTGCATCAACAAGTAGCTCAACAACAAGCCCAACAAAAAGCATTGTTGGCACAACAACGAAACGACCAACAACAATTGTTGTTGGCTTAGCAGCACACATAGGCATTACTTGCTCAACAAAGCTTGCAACATATTCCCACCACAATTTTTGAAATAAAAAATCAAGATCAATGTATCATGGAACACCTTGAAGATGTTTCCACTTCATCCAATGATCAAATCAACACACCCCAAAAGCCACTTTTCAATCATGATCAAAACTCACCAACAATGTCCAACAATGATCTATTCAAAGAGGGGTTAACATTATTTGATCCTATAATTTGTGATCTTTCCACTAATGATCATGTTGAAAGTGTCTCTACAGAACCTAATGAGTTAAAGGACATATCTCAAGATTTTTCCCCAAAGCATGATCAACATCTTTCAATTAAGTCTAGCAATGGTCTTTTCCAATACATATTGGCATCCTTTGACCTCATGGTTGCAGATATTGAAGAAATCCTTAACTCACCATTTGATCCAAGTCCATTAAAATATCAAGAGGATATTAAGCCACTTTCCATTCCTAATAACAATGTCCAATAATCCCTTGTAGACAATCCATCCTTTGAAATTGACACATGTCAAGAACATGATCCAAAGCATGTCAAAAGTAATTCTGAAATCATTCAAGATCAAGAATTTGTATCTCTGAGATACTACAATGATCTAATGGAAAATCTCCTATCTATACAAGATGTTGCAAATGATTATCATATCCATATAGCACATAACCCTCCATCTACCCATGAGATTCTTTCTTTTGATGGACACATAGATGAACTTCATTCAAAACAAGAGTCTCATACTCTTGACATCATTACCAAGGAACAAGATTCTCCTACTCTTAAAATTTCTACAGATGACCAAGCTATGGAAAAATCTGGAGACATAGCAGAAAGAGTTCATGAAGAAGGCTTCTACAAAAGTTGGGAATCAGAAACATCCTATGAAAGGAGTCAAGAGGAAGACAGGTATGTGGATAGTAAATCACCAAAACCTCTTGAAGAAGCATTACAATATAATATCTCACAAGATCAAGACAAATATATCAATCAAGCATGCATCCCACATATGGAGGATCCAATCACTTATAAACTTGGATCACTTACTTTTCTTAGGGTGAGCTATCTCATCAATAAAGAAGCCGTCACTTTTGAAGATCCACCACAGAGCAGAGAAGGACTAGCACCTTGTTTCCAAGGTAAATCATATCCTATTGTAGATAAATTATCAAGGTAAAGGATTAGGCCTACATGAACGGGGTATCCTGGAACTAGTGCAGATTTTTGGAAATCCTAAGTGTCAAGGCCTTGGTTATTCAACAATCAAGGGATATAAATAAATGAGTGATACTTCCACAAAATTGGGGGCAACTTCATCTCAAGAAAATTTCAACATAGGGAGCATGAACAATCCTTATGATGAAACCAATGCCAATACTACAACCCACCATGTCATGAATCTTCATCCACCCATCACCCCATCCATGAATTGGGACCAACAACAAAAGAAAGATTTGAATCAAATCATGAAGAATGTCAAAAAAAAAATTAGCGAAGCGCAAAGGAAAAATCAAATACATATGGATACCAAAAAATACAAAGAAAGATCATCCCTATCAAAATCCATTAGTCAAAGAAAATATGGGGCAAAATAAAAAAGGGAAAAGTATCCATCAAAGATGCCCACAAAGGAAAAATCAGGCTTCTCAAGCAATGTACAAAGTGTATCGAGCAGTTGGTCCTGATTCCACACACACTTCCATAACCACCCATTATTGCTCATCTTCCCAAGTTTGGAGAGTCAAAGGTTCCAAACTGTGGACCAATCCATATTTTATTCCTAAACACACTCCATCCATGCCTCCATGCATGATATCCAATTCTCACATTGACCATGTATTTGAAATGACCCTTCATCATAAGGATTCAAAAGGCACTCTATCATGATGTGCGCACAAAGACAAAGTTAACTCCGGTATCGGCAAAGCAGAACATATTTCTCAAAATTTGCTTTCAAGTGCATGTATCTTGGCAAAAAAAATTCTTCAAGTAGGATACCGATGGCATGTTATGAAAAAAGTATCAACACTAGGTGGTTCAGCATCAACTTAAAATCTCCAAGAAAATACAAAAAAATCAAAAAATATAAAAATCAAAAAAAGGATTGAAAATAGTAAAGATAAAAATCATCCTCCAGCGAAAACCACTACGGTGGAACTTTAGACTAGTACCATGATGAAAACCTAGAAAATAGGTGTCATGAGTATAATTGAGCATCTATGTGTGCCACTTCAAGAGAAAGCATCTTATCGTATCCATACATAAAGTTGACTTTCCATCCATATCATTCGTTCATCCATGAATCATTTATCCAACCCATTACCATTTATCTGCATTATCTTGATAAACTTTTGGGGCACACTTTACACTTTCTTGTGGTAAACATCTTGACATGGGTCATTTTCATTGATCATATCCTACCAAATGTTGTTTAAACCATGAAGCATTATCCAAATGAGAATCCTCTATTTGAACACCCTTATATTATCACAAGATGATCCATATCCATTCGTCCATCCATCTATCCAAGAATCCACCCATGGTCATTCAAATATTGCTAGACACTGGGGGCACATATTTAGATCTTGCTTGAGGAATAAATCTTGATCTATATCCTCTAATTTATGTAGTGATCTGAGCATTGGCAAACGTGAAATCAAACTAGTCAAAGCATTTGTGATCACAAATCCAAATCACTAACCCATGGCATATTTTGATAGGAAGACATTCCTTATCAAGCTTTATCTTTCATTGAATATCAATCCAAACAATTCATATCAGATGCATCCAATGTGCATGTCAGCGTCATATCAAAATCATCAAATCTATTTTGTTCCAAATCAAGCTTCATCAATCTTGATCAATCGAATCCAATCCATTATCACCTTGTTTGACTCAACACACTTAGTCAAACTATCATCTTGTGCATGCGTTTACTCTAGGATAACACAAGTTCTTGGAATTTACAAGTGCATTATCATCTTATTTGACTTAACACACTTAGTCAAATTATCCAATCCATCATCAACTTGTTTGAATTAACACACTTAGTCAAACCATCCTTTTTTGTACAAGTTTACTCTAGTATAACACATCTTCCTAGATTTTACAAGTACATTATCAATTTTGTTTGACTTAACACCCTTAGCCAAACTATCAATCCATCAATCCAATTGATCAACATCAAGCTTGGTTTTAAACAAAATCCCAAAAAAAATTGCTTATATCATCACATGTTCATATCCAAATTCTCAAAATCATGCGAAAAATAAAAAACATTAAAAAAACTCATCAAAATTTCAAAAAAAATCAAAAAAATCAAAAATTAAAAGCATCCAAATTATTTCAAAAATCCAAAAACCTATCAAAATATCAAAAAATCTTCAAAAAATTCATCATTGAGTCTTGTCATTTTTTCACCTTGTCCGAACTATGTCGTCTTTGAGCTTGAACGTAGGCAATATTGATCTTTAATCATCCCCCGAGATAGTTAGGGTCAGTCCTTAGGCGTCCGTCACATTGGAAATCCGTTTGCCCATCTATTTTATAGTTTAGGTCAGTCCTTAGGCGTTCGTCGCAATGGCAATCCGTTTGCCCGTCTATCTATTCTTTGAGTTAAGTCTGTCATGAGTTGAACGACGTGGTCTCTGCGTGTATAACATAGGCAAGGCTAATCTATGGATCAGCTCCCGAGACCCCTAGGATAGGTCTTTAAGTTAGTCTCTTTTTTATAAACCTCAAAAATACCAAAAACATTTGTAAAACATCTAAAAATACCAAAAACAACCTCAAAACATATGAAAAACCCAAAATGGTGCATCCATTTCATCTCTCTTTCACCCGTTATTGTCATCACTCATAATAAAATCAGTCATCGCTTTCACCATTTGGTGAGTCAGTTAGAAGCAAGTCTAGTAGTTCCAAAGTGAACACCTAATCATTAGAGTATTAAGCCTAAGTCAGTAAGCAAGAAAGTTGGTCAACTCGGAGTAATCACCCAAATCAGTCCCATCAAAACCTTGATCATAACATGTCCTAGGATGAAGCTTTCCTACAATGGAAATAAGCATTAGGTACCCCAGAGTAGTTTAGCCTTGGCTAGTGGTATGAAGAACATTAGCTTGTTTATTTACTTTATCTTGGTCTTGTTTAGACTTATCTTATTTTGCACTCATTCCAAGGACCTCTCGATGATGCCTAAACAAAATAGGTTTAGAGAGAAAGGAATGGGGCAATGATCATTATATTTTTATATGTTGTGCTTGTTGGATATTCTTGTAAAATAACTTCATCACGCATACTTTGTTTTGATTGTAGGAAGGATTTTTTAGGTATCTTGTTGACCACATAAAAAAGCTTGCCTTCTTATATTTTGGCCTGAGATGTCTAGAATATTTTAATTGCATTCTGAATAAGGTTTCATTTGTCAAGTGTGAACAAGAGTACTCCTATTTGTTTGACGAGTCAAAGTCCATCACACTAGGTGCCACACCATCCTGGTTCTTAATACCTTGATGCATCGCACCTACGTGTGTTATCAAACATAAAGAAAGGTATGCTCTTTATCTCTCCTATCCTTGGATAAGCAATACATCAACATTCATCATCATATCCAATAAAGTCTCGACAACTAGTAGACTTGTTACACTTCTACATCTTCTTGGATTTAAGGGTTGATCCCTCTCATTCTGCCATCCTCTTTCGCGCTAACAATGCATCCATCCTACATCCATCTTGCATCTTTCATAATCATTTCATATCATCATAGCACAACATCATCCATCACATCCATCTCATATACATTTTCTAATCATTTAAGTTGTTTAGGATAATATAAATTTTTTTATTCTAAGCATCTTCCAAACATTTCATTTTCATCATCATTCTCATATAGATCATATAGTCTAACCATCCATACATTCATTTTGAACCTCTTTGTCGTGAGATCCACCTCAATATTTTCGTTCAATCTCTCAAGGGGGCAATGTACTAACATACTTCTTTTTGCTAGGGCATATGAAAAAATCAGAATTTTTTTAATTTCGATGTCAGCGGCATCATTCTTTGAACCAATACAATAAGTACATTGGTTCAAAGAGGGGAAAAATGTAGACATAAAAAATTCACATTATTGATTAAACATCACATTTGATCATTATTCCCTCTTAATTAATTAAATCAAAATAATTAATTAACCTCCTAGAATCTGTATTTAATTAAATCAAATATATTTAATTAAATATCTAATATCCTCTCACTTTGATTTATCTTAACCCACAAATTTAAATCAAAGTATCAAAATCAACTAAGCACTAGCTTAATTAGTTAAATCCTTAATTAATGCTAAGACTAACCCATGTCCCATCCACTTACATAATAAATCATTTAATTTGATTTATTAAAACAACTATTTTCCCTTACAAGGGCATATTCTCAAAGAATATGCCCTCATTAACTCTCATGTTTGACTTTTTTTGGACAAACACAATTCCCCCCAAAAACCCTCAACCATATTCATTTATTGCCATTTTCAAATTTGAAACGGGCACATTAGCCAACACTTGCACAATCATGGGCCAATCCCATTATGACAAGTGACTCTCTCCTATTGGATGGGCTCTACTCCCACATCTCTCAATCTTAGCTTCTCTTATCTCAACTTCTCCTATAAATACAATACATTTTCTCTCATTTCGACATCTACAATTTTGAGCACTATCATTATAGGAAACTTGAGTTCACCAAGCATCTCATTGTCTATCATCTCATTTGGCTTATCAAGGATTGGGAAAGGGCTCTTTCACATATTCAAGGAGCACCAGTTCACCATGGAATAGATTTGCATTCATATTTTATGTGCTTTATTTAGTTTTCATTATTGTTTCAATATCTCATTTAGCATGTTTAAACTAGGTGCAATATTTCATGAGGATGTTGAACTTGTTATGTTTGTTTGATCATGGAGATGTATGATAAAAAATAACATTTTGCAGATTTAGCATCCACAAATATTAACTGCAATGTTTTACTTTTGCAGTACTGTTGGAGTTTCACTCCACTCCCGCGCATGTTTCAGACTCTTACCTCATGTCCGCACCCTCAGACTTACCTGCTCGTGGTTCAACGATGTTTACCAGGCTACCACGACCCTTCTCTCTCCTATCCATAGTCACGCAGTGGCCTCTCTCCTAGTCTCCCGTGTTACCACGGTCTAACTGCATGATGTCTGCAGTAATGCGGTTAACCGCTTGTTTGTTGTTACCGTCGTCTCGTGATTACCCTCTTGACCACGTGTTGTTTCAAGGTGACCTTCTTCGCACCTTGACTGGACCATTTCTTGACTGCCTCAATGTTGTTACGGAGACCACCGCTGTCTCTCCTAGACCCTCTACGGTTGGGCAATAACCCCCGTGGTACCATTGATCATTCGTTCCCTCAAGGCGGTATAGCGGTTATGTTCCTTTGGTCAGTGGTGTTCACCGTGTTACCACGAGGACTTTCTCTCTCCTCTACGGTGATGCAGTTTGCTCGTTTTTTATGACAGTTGATATGACATCTGAGCTGACATCAGTTAATTCGATGGGACAAGTTTTTAATATGACTTAGGACATGTTTTTTAGACGATTAAACTTTGACAGCATGGCATTTTTAATTGCCTTTAATTTTGTATTTATTATTTGTGGCCGTGACTTTTATATATGATGATGGGTTGTAAATTTTGGACAGTTAATAGAAAATTAAGATTGCTCTGAAATAGCAAATATTTTTCTGCTGTTCTGTGATTAATGTTTTATGAATATAATATATCAAAAAAAATTCTGTGTAAACTTGTTTTTTATTGCTATGTGCCTCTATTCCTTCGAGTACTTCTAATGCTCTTTAAGGTTAATCATACATAAATAATAAAACTATCTATAAACTGTTATAACGCGTTTTTTCTTCATTATTATATACATATAACGTTTAACTGCACTTTTTTACTTTTGCAATATTTCTAATGGGCTTTAAGGTCAATCATCTATAAATAATAAAACTATCTATAAACTGTTTTAACGCGTTTTTTCATTATTATTATATACATTTATGTTTTGGTTCCATCTCTGTTGGATGTTATGGTATGAAAGTCACGTCTACACTGTTATACCCAGGCGTGTGCGCAGTCTTTTTACAAACTTCTAATGTCAGCGATTCACGTGTATACTGTTTTAAGAAAGAAATATTATAACCTGGCGTGTACGCAGTCTTTTGACAATTTGTAAGGTCAGCGATATAGCTGATTGTGTGTATTGAGAACGGAAGGTCTGAACTCCAGAAGCTCACACCCAGCTGTACGTTGAAGAGTCTCTTTAAGAATGGTAGGTTTTAATATCCGAAATACCAAAAATATATACTTCAGTTCATTCTGCGTTTGTATCAGCTATATAAGATATCAACGCCTAAACGTCAAAGTGGGCAACGTCTCAAAAGTTAAAATTTCAATTTGCCTGGTAGAGCTTCAAATCTCTATAAACTCTATTCGAAAAGAATTTGTGCTGTGAACAGAGAAGCGTCATAGTTATAAGAATAATCTATGGCAAGATTTGCATTGGGTATTGGCAATGGTTCTCTAAAACGTGAAGGTCAGAATGAGGATGAAATATACAAAAGCCAACGTCAACTTGGTGATCTTTGGCGAGATATTCAAGGCGCGAACAATTGGAAGGGCTTGATCGATCCCATTCACCCGCTTCTCAAAGCAGAGATACTGAGATACGGTGATTTTGCACAGCAGTGCTACGATTCGTTTGATAATACTCGGTCTTCCAAATACTATAGGAATTGTAAGCGCAGCAAAAGCTCACTCGGGCAAAGATTGCAATTTGTGAAATGTGGGCGTGGTTATCAAGTAACTGAATATATATATGCCAATATTGGAACCCTAAAATCCTATTTCCAGGAGAAATCAAGGGATAGCGGTGCTTGGATAGGCTTTATTGCTGTTTGCACAGACCCAAATGAGATAAAAAGATTGGGAAGGCGTGATATAGTTGTTGCATGGAGAGGCACCGAAACACCACAAGAATGGATGCAAAATCTCAGAGATATATTAGTTCCTGCTACTTTATCGGTTAGTCCAAAATCCGACATCCAAGCTACCTTGAGACCTGATATTCGGATAGAGAAGGGGTTTTTAAAGTATTATACCTCGGCAGATGAAGGCTCCATGCTCAGCGCAAGAGAGATTGTTGTAGCTGAAATAACAAGGTTATTGACTAATTTCAAAGATGAAGATATAAGCATAACATTCACTGGACACAGCTTAGGAGCTGCACTGGCAACCATAAGTGCATACAACATAAAACAGATGGTGATGAATGAAAATTATGGGAGGTCAATACCTGTCACGGTCTTTGCCTTTGCCTCTCCACGAGTGGGAAACTTATCATTTGCCCAACACGTTGAGGAGATTGGAGTTAAAGTATTGCGCCTGGTAAACACAAAGGATTTGGTTCCTAAAGTTCCTGGAGTTTTCGTGAATGAGAAAATGGGTTGGCTCACCAGAACTCTGTATTGGTTTCCGTGGACATATGTTCACGTGGGAATCGAGATTATTTTGGATAGCAGCAACTCAGCAGTGCTGAAGCAAACTTATAATCCAGTCAGCTTGCACAATTTAGAGGTTTATCTCCACTTAGTCGATGGGCTTCCAGAGAACAACAAGCTGCCTTTCAAATTGCCGCGAAGAGATCCAGCTCTGGTCAACAAGAATTCCGACTTATTGATTACAGAGCTTCAAATCCCTTCTTACTGGTGGACACTGAGAAATAAAGAAGTAGTGAAGCGCATAGATGGAATGCTGGTATACTCTCCGAGATCTGCTAATTCTATTCCCCATACCGAGTCCTCGTCCCCTGTCATCTCTAATCTAGTATTTTTATTAAAAATGGTTCTTGTTCTTTGTGGAGTTATTCTCTTCCAAATTGGAAGTACAATCTGGAACCCTATCTGATTCCATTATCGTTGAATAGAATATTTCTCAATGGTGATCAATGTATTCTAAATTTTGAATACAGGGAAAAATGTGCATGTACAGTTGCAATTGTCTATGAAATTGAGGTTATCAATATTTATAAATGAGTATAGATATTATTTTGAGATAGTTTTATTGGTTTAAAAGTTATGTTATTCTATTTATGTTATTAATTTATTTTTTTAATATATTTGTTTTATTTTTAATATGTAATTTACAATTTTAATTTTGAAAATAAATTATTAGTTGTTATTTTGGTGATTCTAATTTAAAAATCATATTTTATATTTATATTTTAATTTTTTCATTATTATTGAAAATAATTCATTAAAAATAAAAAAAGTTGATATATTTTAAAATAATAAATAGTATTTAGTCATTTATTTAACTCATATCAAACAATCGTTAAAATGTATTTATTTAGTTTCTAAATTGTATTTGTGTTGTTTCTTCTACATTTTTAGTTTGGTTAATTATTCTATTTTCTCTCTTCCCATCAATTTATCAACTATAATTAGCAAGCCCGTTTGTTGTCAAATGTTGACAAATGCTAACACGACATTTTATTCTTTGATTTGTACGGAAAGTGAGAGTAGTGATGGTCCAATCAATTTGGAAAGATAAAAATTGATAGTTGTATTCTTAAAGTAGTTTTCTTTGACAATATAGATAGATAAAGGAATGAATAGGACATAGCTGATTTGAATAGATATATAGGTGAATTAAAATAAACAATATATTACTTAACTTATCATTTCTATAATTGAAGTAGTAGAAAGGGCCCCTAAACCCAACCAAAAGACAAATCTAGGACTACCGGCCTGTAAAACTATGACCATAAAATAATAGAGGCAAAAAATAGACCAACACCTAGCAACAAAACCGCTACCTTAACCAAAACGAAATAGTAGGATCCAAAATCCAACCATAAGAAAAAGACCAAAAACTAGAGCCTACACCTCATAAAGAGGGGCACACAGGCCCAAAAAGTACCATATCCTAGTAACCAGAAACAAAGACACTCATGACCTAAATTACTTTATGGGATTGCAGATTAGGTTTCTTTCTTTAACTAGTTGCCCCATCTCCTCATTAGTTCTCTTTTCAAGTTGCACCTCCTTAGCCTGAGAGGAGTTCATCTTTAAATGGTCTTTCCTTCCCTTGGTCACAACATTCATAGTACCAAAAATAGCCCTCTACATGATTCACAAAGTAATAGATGTTAACTTATTGAAAGCCTTGTCCATTTTGTCCAATTTATCTTACAACTCTTAGAAATTAGTGAGATAAAAATTAAAGGGCCTATCTTTGTCCTGTACATCCTCTTTCAAGTCCATCATGGCCTACTCTTCCACATATTTCATAGTTTTCATAGCCACATATTCAATTTCTTTTTCAATTTTCTTCACCCCTTCATCTTCATCATCCTTTGAGTCTTCGACAACTTGTTGGTCACTACCCTCCATCTCTTCATCCTCATCACTGCTAGCAAAGTCCTCTGAGAGGGCTTCACACAGAACCATAGACAATTCTTTTTTTCACACATTAATGGTATTCAAAGCATCTTCTTTTGGGTCAACACTAAGTTCATGATATCAAGTTTCCACAATCCATATTGTAAATATTTGTACTGCTTTTCGATTTGATTGTGTAGAATTATTTTTAGCATCAATATTTTGGATCACACTTTGTGATCCATCATTAGGATGAAAGAGAGCCAAAGGAGGAAAATGAATAACTGTAAACTTCGACCAAATAAAGAGGGTGTACATAGACTGAGGATCAAATTAAAATAAAGAAAACACTAAGTAAAAAGAAAACATTCAAAGAGAAATCAAAGAGAAACAAGGCGAGGGTGCACACAAATCAAGGATCAATTTAAAATAAAGAAAACAATAAAAAAAAAAAAACAATCAAAAAGAAGAAAAAAAAAGAGAAGAGAAAACTTAAAGAACAAATTAAATTGCACCTCTACATAAAGAGGACAACAAAAATGAAAAATTCTAAGAAAATCTAAGTAGACAAGAGAAAAAGCTTTAAATACAAGACTAGAAAACCTATTGAAATAGTAAAAAGGTATTAATTAATTAATTAATTTCATTACAAAGAAGAAAGGAAGGAAAAATTACAAGAATAAATAAAGAAATACAAAAATAAATATAAAAAGAAAACTAAAGTATGAAGAAGATAATAATAATATATGCAAAGAAATAAAGAAACATATAAATAAAAATTATATATATATATATATATATATTATTAGAATTGGGAAGATCTAGAAGATAGAAAACAATCAGAAAACATTGTAAAACCCAATTATATATTGAATGAAAAGAGCTATCTAAATAGAATAACAAGAGATCAAGATCCACAAGATGTGGAAATCAAGATCAAGATCCACAAGAAGTGGATAAAAGTGAAGTGTGAACTCAACTAACATGACACCTAACTAGGACATCTAACTAGTCTTAAGTAAGATAGGTGTAATGCTAAGTATACACCAACAACCCCCCCCCCCTTAAGCATAGTTTAGGTGAGAATTAAAAAGATGGGTACCGGATGCAAGGCCAACCATACACAATGCAAAACTCTTAGAAAGAAAACCAATGGGAAAAAGCTATCCTCCAAAAGGAGAGAAAGTGAAAGAAGAAGAAAGATAGAAGGAGGAATCAAGACCCCCCAAGAACTACTTCTATCATAAAAGTACAATAAGATTATCTCATAGGAGAAAATAATAGGTCTTTGAGACCCCCTTATAATACATATCCTTCTACAGTGAGGTTGAATAGTTAAGAAAAGATGCAGATGTACATCCAAGAACACTGAACAATGTTCCTTCCCTTAGGAAGAAATGAAACAATTTGAAGATACATGATATCTCCCCATTCTAGGTAAGAATATAGAGGAAGATGTATGAATAATCCTGAGCCAAGCTGAAACTAATCCAAAGATGATGGTGCCCATTGTGATGTCTTTGAAGTGTTCTCATGTATTCCCATGTCGATGCCAAAGGATTTCATAATCAAATTGGGTGCATGCCTAATAGATGAAGATGATGAAAATCTTGAACCACGTGAAGACAGATGTAGAGCATGAATATCCAAAGAGACCAATGGTGATGTAGCTTCATTGAAATTGTCATCAAATAGAAGATTGATGTCCTCAATGTGTGCTTCCAAGTTAGCAATGCAGGATTCTACAAATAGAAAATAAATGTTAAGTAGGATTGTGTCCCAATCAACAATGCTAGGATGACTAATGTGATCTTGCTGCAAAGAAGTACTCCAATCTTTCAAAGAAGCAACTATGAAATCTGATGAAGCAACAGTAGGAGGTGGAATGATGACTTCCACTATGTCAACATGAAATTCTTCATGATGTGGGATATCATTTGTGATCATTACAAGATCATGTGGGAATGGAGAATCATTTGAGTCTCCATACATCTCCCAGATTTTTATCCATAAAGCATGTGGACCCTCAATATTCATGATGACAATCAAAGTGTCATGTGGTATATTTAAGCTAGTTAATCCAACAATCTAATCATTTTTATTAACCCATTTATCCTTATGAAATTGACTACCGGGTTCAGGGATAAGTCCATACAAGTGGGGCACAAGATTGTGATACCTAAGATGTTTTAGGATGCCTTCACACCAAGACTTATAGTATCCCTTGTTTAGGTTGATTACAGAAGAATGAGTTTTATATCCCATGATAATAAATGTGTCAACAACTCCCTATGATTATCTCTTTTCCCCCCTCAATTTGGCACTTTATAGAAGGAGTGCTTTGTAACTAAGCCCCAAAAATAACACAAATTGACACTCTATAATGATAGTACATGAGTGAACCTGTTATATTTGCAATGAAAAAATATTCACTTTTGTAAAAAATAGTACTCAATTTCGAGTTGCCTAGCAAAATTTATGAGCATTTCAATTTTACCCTAGTTACAAGATTCATCTCCTAGATGCAAAAATAAAAATATTGGTTTTTCATTTTTAATTTGTGCGAGAAAGTGAGAAATAGATAAATAAAATTAAAGCCCCCCAACTCAAATATAAAGACCCACAAACTACCCATATTTCTTTTTTTAAAAATGCAGAGATTAAAAACCATGTAGAGAGTAAAAAAACACGGCCTCTAATGAAAACCACAATCTCATGATGGCACCTAAACTAGACAATTTGCATACGAATTTTTTTTTCCCAAGTTGCACAAATCTTTCATAGGTCATGGGCCTACAAAAAAAATGATTACTTGGTGGATTTGGTTGGAAAATCAAGTTTGTTTTGGTATTTATTTTATTGCAGATCTGAGATTGTAGGTTGTAGGTCACTGCAAATGAGGTAAACTTCCACACACAACAAGTAAATTTTGGTTGACTTCTTCAACCTAGACACCTCTATTGCTTAGGCCACATCCCTCCTCTACCAGACGATAATGCCAGTTTATTCATTCATGAAGGATGCTCTGCAGATTGGCATCTCCAATAAGTGAATCGCATGCCTTTGAGCTTCTGATTGGGATTTCAAATTGCACCTCCAATCTACAAAGAATCCCTCCTAAACTTGATTCTCTAGGAATAGACATAGGTATGGTGGATTTTTACAGCAATAAGGGGTTTGTGTTGTGCAGAAGTGCCAAAAAAAATCTCGTCATTCACTACAAATGGCCAAACCTGAGATTACACCACACTTGAGATAGGGGTGTGGTTAAAATAAAAAAACTAAGAAATAATAGATTGTTAAAACTAAAGCCTAAAACTATCTCCAATCCTAAAGCCCTGATACCATATAAGAATTAGGAAGATCTAGAAGATAGAAAACAAGAACAAAATACTATAAACCCCCATCATAGATTGAATGAAAAGATCTATCTAAATAGGAAATAACAAGAGATCAAGATCCACATGAAGTGGATAGAAGTGAGGTGTGAACTCAACTAACATGACACCTAACTAGGCTTAAGTAAGTTAAGTTTAAAGCTAAGTGTAAACCAACACACATATACATACATACATATATATATATATGAAAATAAATAATTAAAAAAAGAAAAAGAAAAATGTGAAAAAATAGACAAATATAAACCTATAGATGAAGAATTATAAAAAGGTAATTAAAGATTTGAAAAAATATAAATATAAATAATAATGACAATAAAAAAAAATAAGCACAAAAGAATAAAAATAAAAAATAAAAACCTCAAAAATTGAATGTGTGTGTACATGTATGATTATAAATAAAATAAATTAAAAATCTAAAAACACAAAACACAAAAGCATTAGGCTAAAATAAATAAAAATGAATGGAAAAAATGAGAAATAAATAAAAAGATTAAAAAAATAAATAAGAAAAATACTAAATAAAGAAAAAGATAATGATATAAAAAAATAAAATTGAAGAAAAATAAGATAGAGAAATAAACAATAAAGAAAGAAAAAGAATAAAAAGAAAACAAATAAAGGCTAGAGGAAAAAAAAAAAAGACGAAAAAATGGGAGAAAGAAGCCATCTAGACCCAAGAAATGCAGAGAGACAAAGATGGAGGGGGAATATGAACAAACAAGGAGAAAGAACAAGGAAAAAGTATTGAATGAAGAATAAGGAGAATAGGCATGAGAGGAATGAACATGGTTATGAAGTTTAGATAACAAGGGCTAATAGGAAGTAGTAAGAATCCAACCCTCATCATGGTTGAGGATAGAATGGTATTTGCTATTGTGAATGGCTTCCTTGAGCTTCCTCATGAATTTTTCTTTCCTTTACATAAGAATTTAGTTTTCTAAATAGATATGGTGCTTAATTGAAGAATAGTGGTCTGCAAGTGCAGATTTGGAAACTTGATCATGTTTGATATTTGCGTTGTGCTCTTTAATTCTTGTGCCAAATGAATGACTTGTGTAGACATACGAAATTAACATTTTTAATTTAACATCACATTTAATCATTCTTCCCTCTTTAATTAATTAAATCTAATTAATTAATCTATCTCCTATAGTTCCTGATTTAATTAAATCACATTAAATCTAATTAAATCTCTCATATTCATTTTCTCTCATTTGATTTAAAATAAATACAAAAATTTAAATCAAATGTCATATCACCTAAACTCCTATTAGATTAATCAAATCATGATTAGTTTAATCCTAATTACATGAATCCTCTAGATTCATCCACTTGCACAATAAATCATTTAAATTGATTTATCCAAGCACCTATTTTCCCTCACAAGCCACAATTACCCCCCAAAACCCTCAACCATACTCATTTATTGCCATTTTCAAATTTGAATGGGCACATTGGCAAAAACTTGCACAAGCATAGGCCAATGCCATGGTGACAAGTGTCTCTCTCCTATTGGATGGGATTTAGTCCCACATCTTTCAATCTTAGCTTCTCCTCCCTCAACTTCTCCTATAAATGCAATGCATTTTCTCTCATTTCAACATCTACATTTAGAGCATCCTTATTATAGGAAATTTGAGTTCAAGAGAATTTCATTGTCTATCATTTCATTTGTTTTAGCAAGGGTTGGGAAAGGGCTCTTTCACATATTCAAAGAGCACAAATCCACCATAGAATAGATACATTTCATGTCTTCTTTATATGTTTGATTTGGTTTTATCATTTATTTTGAAGAATGTCATGTTATTCTATGAGGATGTTAGAATTATGCTAACCATTTGCAAATTTTGATGTCCACAAAATGGCACTCATTTTCGTAATCATTTAAGTTGTTTAAACATCTCATTTACATCATCATTATCATATATTTCATATAGTTTAACCATCCATACATCATTTTGAACCTCTTTGTCGCGAGATCGACATCAAATCAAATCTTTTCGCTCGATCTCTCAAGGGGGCAATGTACTAACGTACTTATTTCATTGGGGCATCCAAAAAAAATGAATTTTTTTTAATTTCGATGTCAACAACATCATTCTTTGAACCAATGGAACAAGTACATTGCTTCAAAGAAGGGCAAAATGTAGAAACTTAAATCAACATCATGCATCCTGCTCTAATTAGCATTCAATTATGCTATTAATCAATTAAAACAATTTATTTATTAATATCCTTAGCTTCACCAGGCTTAATTAAATAAATCAAATTATTTCATTAAGTCCCTAAGTTCTTCTCATTTGATTGAATAAATCAAAATGATTTATTCAAATGTCAAACTCCTAATATCATCCAAGTTAATTAATCTAAATTAATTAACCTCTAAACATAATCAATCATTCTCTAGCTTTTGACTCAACTTGAGCCAAATCTAAACTCTCAACTAACCCACCCACTTGCACCAATAAATCATTTCTTTGATTTATTAATTCTTCTAATTTCTCTCGAAAGGGCATCAAGATGGAATATTCTATCAGTTTGAATCTTCCCTCCAAAGGACTTGTCCCTTCCAACAAAGCATTAAATGCTCTTACATGTCTCTTATATGTCTCTTGTACAAGTCAAACTTGGCATTTAATGCACCTTTCATCCCCCCTAAACATCTCATTTCATCCAACATTCAAATTTGAAATTGGCACATTGGCCAAGACTTGCACATCCCTCACCCTCTTACACCTTGACAAGTGGCATCTTGTCATTAGCTTGTGAATAATCCCACATTCATCAAAATCTCTCAATCTCCTACCCTTGAATCTATAAAAACAATGTTTTTCAACAACACAACTACAACATAATTTTACAACACACAGATTTCAGGCAAGGTTATTCTCGTCATGTGAGAATTAATCTTGCCCATAACATCATCTACTTATCAGGGATTGAGAAAGGGATCTCTTCTCACATCAAGGAGCACTAATCCCCCTATGGGATGGTGGTTGGTTAACTTAGATTAGATTTTCATATTTTAAGTTGCAGATGCTTTACTTGATGTTTTCTCTTCTATATTTGATCAATAATTTCATAGGGAGAGGCTGATTTCAGTTTGTTGGCAATAGTTAATCCATCTATTGTTAGGAAATTGTAGATTTTCCTCTCACAACTTGTTTCCCCAATGTAAGGGATGCCACAAGAACAAGCCATCTTGTAGACTTCAAACTCGAGTAAAATTTCCCTCGAGTCCTTGAGGTGAGGGGGGGGGGGAATCAATGCTTCATAGTCAAAAAAGGTTTCAAAGCACAGTGAATCTCTTGCTTAAGAAGGATCTTGGATATTTTTTGGGAAATACCTTTAATATAGGGAAGAGAACCACCAAGGAGGAACTTTAGATTAGAGGTTACAGACTTAGAGAATAACCTTTCCTTGACATGGCTAAAGGCCTTCATGATCTGCTTGTCTTTGTATCTATTTAGGATGAAGAATTTACACAGATGGTCCAACTCTCGATTCAAGTATTCTTCATCGCAGATCCAAAATACACTCAAGACAAGGGCTTTGAGGATGCCACTTTCAGATCTACCAAATAATATGAGAAGATAATCCTTTGTGAGATGAAACATATTGCACATCTCCAAGAATTTCCCCTTGGACCTAAAGTCATGTATGATGTTCTATTAAGCTCCACATGCTCCAGAAAAGGTACACACAATAAATCAGAACTAGGTCAGCCCCAAATGCTCTGATTGCGAATCATAGTGAAAGCAATATCTTGCTTCATGAGCTAAGAAATGATACATTGGTAAAATATGGAAGAAACTTTTGAGACAACTACAGACTAAAATGAACAGAAAGAAATATTTTACTTGATGTAGGATTACTTTATAGCTAGGGATGCTCTTGCATCACTTTCTATTTTTTTTGTTTTATCGTAAAGTTATGAAAATACATTAAAATAAATTTTCTTTGTTTTAAATTTTTGTTATATATTCTTAGTATAGTGTGAGATCTATCTCAATCTTCTATCTTTCACATGTTTCCTCATAAACATTCCACATCATATTACATGTAACCTTTGGAACATTAGTGCTAAGTCGAATAAAATGGATTTCCAATTATTTAGAGCAACTTGATTAACAATAAAAATTAGAAAAAATATGTTATTCCTTGAATTACAAGTTAATTATTTGATGAATACTTCTAAACTGGTTTTTTGGACATAGCTGATTTTTTTGAAAGCTTTATAATATGTGTCGAAGAAAATATGTGATTCTTTGAATTTCAATATGTGAAACGAAAGTAACTCTATTACATGTTGATTCTAAAATTTGGTTTCAAAATATTGTTTTATAATTAGATTCTAGGATTCCTTCCAGCAACTTAATTGATGATCAAAAGCTTGAAAAATCATACTCCTCCTATAAGACCACCTCTGAATGATAGAATTTTGTGTGACTATTTATGATTATCTTGTCATCATTATGGACACATTTTTATATGGTTATTAGTATATTGTGTACCTTTGATTTTTGCATGTATTTTGATTTTATGATAT
The DNA here is from genome assembly GCA_007115665.2 of Sequoiadendron giganteum. Classification (NCBI taxonomy): domain Eukaryota; kingdom Viridiplantae; phylum Streptophyta; class Pinopsida; order Cupressales; family Cupressaceae; genus Sequoiadendron; species Sequoiadendron giganteum. Next base: position 419,929,645 of record CM021110.1, on the reverse strand, counting down.
ACATATATCTAGGTATAGATTCATTCTCATCATAGTTTAAATCATGTTATGTGAAAGGTCAAATTAATCATGATCATGTTCTTTGATTAAATTTATAACTTGACAGATTATAAAATGTTTCATATGTGGTGAATTTATGATCATTTCCTTAGAGTGTAGCTTATTTAGTAAATGTGAAATTTTTATAATGAGAAATGGAAATACGCACTAAAGATGTGTAGTTATGAAATGTTATATGTAAATACATTATATGTAAGAAGTTATAATTTACATTTTGTTGTTTTTTAAGAAGAGAAAGGCATGTAGTATCGCATGATTTAATCAGTTTGTAAAATAGTTTCAATTTGCTCTTTTGTTGGTCTCTCCTCTATAAATGTTGTAAGAAAACCCAAACTCATAGGGAAGGATTGTTGTCCTATTCATGAAACATAAAATGTTATATTTACATTTAATAGATGTATTCTAGATAGTTAGACTATGTAAACTTTAGAGCCTTATAGTTAAACCTCTTGGCCTATAGGCAATATGTTAGAGCAAAGGTTTTAACTTAATTGTGTTGATTAAGTTACCTTTACTCCCTTCTTAAGCTTTCACGTTAGTTTGCATAAAGTGAAATTTAATAATTATATTAATTATTAAATGTTTTTGTATTGGGGCTTCTTTTAGGTTTTTCTATTAGGGTTTCTTTTAGGTTTTTCCTATTAGGGTTTCTTTTAGGGTTTGCATGATCTCCTTTTTAAGGATTGATCCATTGTATATTTCATAATTCCTTTTCATTTTGATAAGATAATTTATCCTTTTTTCAGAGCTTCAAACCCTTGTTTGTTTTCTCTATCCATTCTCTATCTTGTGACAGGTATCCATTTGCATGTAGGTGTTCTTGGAGTTTGAAGTTGGTTTTGACAATTGCCTTTTAAAGGCTTGCTCAGGCCTTAGGTACCCTGCGGTTGCAGGGACAGTACCCAATGGGAGTTGCCCCCTGCAACAGTTGGTACCGCATGGGTACTGCCCTGCCACCTTGGCAGGCAGTGGCCCCCACGCAAGCTCCTACTTTTTTTTATTAATATTTTTTTAAAAAAATTAACATTTTTTTTTATTGTGTTTTTTAAATAAAAAAACAATTTTTGTAATAAGCCCTATTGCGCAAATGCGGTGACAGTTGTTTGGCTGTCCAATTAGGCCCGTATTTTTGCTGCAACAACTGTATGACTGTCAAATTTACTCCCGCACTAGCCTTTTTCCCCTTTCGAGCTATTTTTTTTCTAGAGGCCATAACTTAGGCATACGATATTGTTTTTTGGAGAACAAGATATCATCGAAAAGATGGTTCTGTCAATTTTCCAGTGGTGTGGGTCTCATCGCTTCATTTATCAGTTGCTGCATTCTACAACCAGTTGAAGTCAGAGGAGCTACTTTCAATCCCGAGATCATAACTTTTGACCAGTTTCTTCATTTTTCATGATCTTAGCAGTGTTGGAACCATATTTTAGAGCTCGTTAGTTCCATCTATGCAATTTTTCCATATTTCTCTCTATGTATATTTTATTTAGTTTTTTGTTTTTTCACACCCTAGTGAATTACCTTGACATATTTGCTCTTGGGAACTTCTTATTTGCATGGGATGCTTCATTTTTTTCGTTCTTCATGTATTTCTATTTTGTTATCCCATGTGGGAATTTTGAGCATCATTTGTAAGCAATCTTTTATGTAAACGCACTAAGATAAAGTGCCACACTATTGTACATTTATTTTTGGAGATTTTGCAAATAAGGTTGTGCCATATTTTATACTCACACTGTATTATAAAGTGCCATGGGGTTTTGTGTAGTGCCTTTGTTTTTTCCATCACACCTTTGTCTGGTGAGTGTCCCTCCATGACGACAGTGGATCCATATGATTCCAGCCTCATGCATGTGTGTTTTATTTTGCACACCACTTTTCAGTTGCAAGTGCTTTCTTGTGCACTTTCAGATGTTGTTTCTTCTACTTCTTGCACTACAAGGTGTTACATAACATTTCAATGGATTTTTTAGGCTCTCCCAGTTCAACATTATGGGGGGGTGTTGTACTGTTCATGCTAATGCTTCCTTGGTTTCACCTTGGAAGGAATCTTCCATTCTCAGTTGATCAGTGTTTTTAAAACTATTGGTACTTGTGCCATCTGTATCTTCGTTCCAGGTGTTTGCCTTTGTTTGCCATCTGATTCGAGTAGTGTCATTTGGGGAACTCATGCAGATTGTTGTCTTCTTGATCTTGATCATCTTATCTTCAAAGGAGGTTCTTCAACACCATAGTAGTCATCTTTCGACAGTTGTTTGTAGCTTCTTCTACTTCAGTGATGTTCTTCATGGCTTTCTGCATCTCTTTTTGGAGTAGAGTTTTTCCCATGAGGTTTTCTCTATTTCTCCACTTTATAGAGATTTGGTTGTATTTGGGTACCTGATCTGGCCTAGTTGTCAGGACCCATGTTTGCCTTCTTGCATTGTAGTTACCTTTTCTTATTTGCACATGTTTGTAGTTGCATTCTTGCTCATCTTAAGGGGGGGTGTTAGAGTAAAGGTTTTAACTTAATTGTGTTGATTAAGTTACCTTTATTCCCCTCTTAATATTTCACATTAGTTTACATAAAGTGACATTTAATAATTATATTAATTATTAAATGTTTTCCTATTAGGGCTTCTTTTAGGTTTTTCCTATTAGGGTTTGCATGATCTCTTTTTTAAGGATTGATCCATTGTATATTTCATAATTTCCTTTTGTTCTAATAAGATAATTTCTCATTTTTTCAGATCTTTAAACCCTTGTTTGTTTTCTCCATCCATTCTCTTCCTTGTGACAGGTATCCATTTGCATGCACGTGTTCTTGGAGTCTAAAGTTGGTTGTGACAACTCCTACACAATATATACATACCCTAAATTTATTCTGCATATTATTGTAAATGAAATAAACATGTAGCTCAATCATTTTCCTTGAATAAGAGAGAAACAATAAAATTCACCAAATATATTGATGGCTCAAGGGTGGGATCTTATTATATGAATACCTTAAGTTCACTTTGTTATATCTATACTACTATGTTGTTAACCATATATTTTCATAAACAATAGTAAGTATGTATTTTATATAGATCTAGGATCATGATCTTAATATATTGAAAAAAGGGTGAATGATTAGTTCCTTGAATGTTGGAATTTAATCCCAACTACTGCATCTCTTCAGTCTTTCTCTTGCAATCATGCACCTTCACTCTCAATGTTGTGCAGTAGTGCGGTTACTACCGCAGTACTGTAGCCCCTTCTCTCATCTCGTGTGGTGGAGCAGTTTACCGTAGTCCCGCAATGGCCTTCATTGTTGTTGGAAGTTGTGCAGTGACCCCGCGGGCTCACAAGGTGTTTTCTCATTGTTGGCGGTAGAGCAGTGAATGTTGTTTTTGGCAGCATTTTTGGCATACAATATTTCTCTCAAAAATTTAATACATTGAAGAAAAACTGCCATCATATCTGCATTAGATAACAAATTGATCTTAGCATTAAAGATAGTTTATGAAGCCATATTTTGGAAATGATACGAAGGGAATTTGCATTAAATCCTGTGCAGGCCTCACATGCTTTGTGGGTGCAATGAAATTTATTATTTTATGTATATGTTGAATTCTGTAGAAGTTGCTTTTAGGTTTTATATTTGGATGTTATGTAGTAGCGTAACTAAGAAGGGGATAGCTCTCAAGAGCAGAAAAATATATCAAAAAGTATTATTATGAAGGAAGAAATTAGAAGAGAGAAGTGAAGACGAACAATTATATGAATGCTCTGTAGAAGCAAGATTGTAAAAACTAAGAGCAGCAGCACTGTAAGAAATTTTTTTTGAATGAATTAATAGAAAGAGATAAGTTTTTTTGAGTTTATTTATATGCTTTAAATTCATCCTCTATGTTTTGAGTTTAAGTCTGACTTGAATAAATTTAGTTCTTGTATGCTTCTTTGCCTCTTGTAGTTTGTGGTAATCTGAAACCACCTGCATGTTAGTTAGTGGTCATCTGAAACCACCTATATGTGAGAGATCTACAAAGCTGTTAGATGCAAGATGTAAGTCTGTAGGATGTTGAGTGTGGAGTCATAAAACTGTAAGTCTAAAGAGCCAAATCTCTAATGGTTGATGTAATGTTGATAAATAAAAATTGTAATTTTTGTTTCTGTATCTGCTTCCTTGTTCCAAAATTGAATACATAAAAGTATAGATAGGAGAAATAGGATAGGTTGAAAACCCTTGCCGCATTGGGCCTCCATATGGAACACGACCCCAAAGAGAGTCATAGCCCAAAGGCCACAACTTTGTGAGGGAGCGATCCACAAGGGGCATCACCTCCATCTATTCCAATTGTTATATCCTATAACTGTTATATAGTTTGACCTTCGGGTCTACAACGAACAAGCAGACTACCTCCCTTATTTCATGAACTACACAATAGCATTTTGCAAGTTAAAATGAAATTAAAAATTTAATGCGAGACATTATAGTGTCCACCACTTAAATGGACTTCAACTTGTAATGATGGATTTCTGCAAGATATATTTCTTAGTCATATAATGCATGCAATATTAATTAAATCCAAAAAATCAATAGAATGCAAAGGAGAAAATGAGGAAAGGAAAGGAAAAAAGGAACAAGATCACCCATTCTTCTCTCCTCCATGGCTGATTTCCATTGCACCTCCTTTGTTTGTTGTGTTGAAGAATGTGCCCTCAGATTTTGTGAGCAAACTCTATATTTGACTAGTCCTAAGCAAAACTTTGAAGGATTAATATGAACTAAATGCAAATAGAAATCAATTCTAGCATGCAAGTAGTTAAAATGACAAATGCAAATATATTAAGAAATGATAATGAGAGACAATAATTAATCAAGATTCATAAGAGATTATAATATGAGATGTTAAGAGATGTCGAAATGAGGACAAAATTGGTATTTTATAGAAAATGCAATTTTGTATGGATGAATGAGATTAAACATTGATAAGTACCCTAGAATCTGTGGTCAAGATTTAAACTAAAAGCTCCTTAATTAGGGTTAGGGCAACTCTAGGATGAAATTCAAATTGAGTGGACAAGATTTAATTTAAGAAATTAAATCAAGAAATGAGATTAGTTATGACAGTGTGATGAGAATTAGCAAGTAGAAAAAGGATGAGATAAAAAATAAAGTCATTTTAGAAATAACTTACTTTTTGGAGAGAAATGATATTTTGAAATTATTATTTTAAATTAATTCCAAAATGGTAAATTCATGTGATAGTAAATAATAATAACTTAAAATTATTTACTTGAAAAGGGGGAAGTTGCCAATTTAAATAAAATGCTTTTATTTAAATTTAGAAAGAAAATCAATAAGACAATTTAATAATTAAGATTATTCAATTGTGGAGGAAAATTAGAAAGTGGGTAATTTTAAATATGATTCTATTTAAACTTAGAAAGAAAGTTGACTTTTGATTTAATTCAAAATAGGAAGAAGATGACAAATTAATAAGAAATTAAATAAACAAAATTAATTTAATTGTGAAAGAAGAGGATATTAGTGACATATTAAATAAATAAATTTTATTTAATTAATCAAAGAGGAAATAAGAGATAACAATGAACTGATTAAATAATTAAAATTATTTAATCAATATAAGACTTATGACATTAGAAAATGGTATTAGTTGGTCTAAGACACTTTTATGTGTCTACGTTTATCACATTGTGACAAACAAAACAAGTCAAAAATATGCCCCAATGCAAAATGGGATGAGGAAGAATGATGAGGAGGTAGCGGTATGCCCCTTTGAGAGGATAGTTGGGTTTTGAGGACACGAGTGTTCTCTCAAAATGGATGAAAGGACTAGAAGATGAAAGACAAAAGTATATAGGAAAGATAGGTAAGGATGATAATGATGCAGGCTAGAAGAAATGTTAGAGAGAAAAAGATGAATGTTAGGATAGAAGACATGAATCTCGATATGAGGAAGGAGATGCAAGTTCATGTGGAAAAATAAATGAATGTTAGAATCTTTCAAAATTTTCTAGAGTACTAATAAGTGTTGCTCGAATCATCATTGGGCGGTAAAAATGACACAAATGGACAACAAACACCAAGGTATGATATAGAACAAGGTGTGCAAGGTCATCCACTTGCAAGACAAATGGTTGCAGACAAGGAATGTCGTAACTCATACTAGAGGCCAATTTGCCCCAATCTTTTTGTCAAGACAATCCACAGACATCAGTCAAATAAAAAAAGAATAGGTCATGAGACGTCATCACACCTCTAAATCCATCATGGGACATCCTCGAGGTAGCTAGTAACATGAAAGAAAGACTAGTCAATAAAAAGATAAGACATAATAGACAATAAAAATTAACTGTCATTGAGTTGTGGTTTCCAATGTTTGTTTTCCGAAAATTAATTGTTTGATAGTTTGATGGTTTTGACAGTTTGATGGTTTGACAGTGCCTAAGGTCAGGAAGGACACATCCTGAAAAGGAAAATGACATTTTGACGAGATCCAGATCCAAGAAGGACAAATCTTGGAGAGGGCCAAAAAGTGATGAGATTGACATTTTGGCTAATGTTTTGGAAAGTTGACTGATTTTGACTGTATGATTGGTTGGCGTATGTTGTCTGATTTTGACCAATTTTGGCATTGATGCTCAAATGACTATCTTGTGTTAATTGTGACTATGTCTACTTTATGTGACCAACGTGACCATGTTTGACTTATGATTTTTATTTTGACAAACCTAAAAGCACTGACCTAACGTCTCGAGGATTCAAAGATGAATCTTGCCTATGTGGAAAATACATAAAGACAACGTAGTTCAAACATGGACAAAAGATTAATGGATGTGATTGTCTGGACAAGACTTTGACTTTTTTTGGGGATTTTTGTATTTTCTCAGGACATTTTCCAAGACTTTATATGACTTTTATGACTTTTTTTAGGATTTTATACCATTTTTATGACCTTTTGATGTTTTACAATTTTTTTTGACAAATGCATGTGAACGATGCCGATGCACATGAATCCAAGGACAACTATAATTTTGTCGCTATTCAAGCTGAATACCAATGGATAGGTGATGATGATGATGACAATGTTGTTTGACATGGGAAGGACACATCCTGAAAAATGTGAAAATGATAATGATATGAAAAGAGGATAAAAGTCTGCAGCAGGGCCAGGGACAAAGTCAAGGAATGTTTTGGAGGATGCATCAAGTTTTCCATATTGTTGCATGTGGAATGACTTAAGTAGGACTAGATGGGATGACGAGGGATCTTTAGACCATTGACAAGGGAGAAGAGGATGGATGATAGGTACAAAATAACAATGGATGGTTTGGATTAGGACAATGATCATATGGTCTCCAAGGATGATGTCACACAGTGAAAAGGAGGCGATGAAGGAAATGACATGATATTCAATGAATAAGGTATGACCAGCAAATAGACATGTCAAAAAATTTCCTAAGCATGATTTGTGTTTTTGCCTCAGTATTTGTCAAGATCAAAATAGGCAGGACAATAGATGGACATGACAACTTAGTTGGATGGATGGAAATGTCGTAGGAAATGCATGGGAGATGAGACGACTTGCCCCCAAGTGTAATGGTCCACATAGATGATTTATTCTACACATGATCCCTGTTTTCCAAGTTTTCATCATGGTACTTATTCAAAGCGGTTGTTTGTTTGGTTTTCACCGTTAGATGAAAGTTTTCTCTTTACTATTTTCTGGACTTTTTTTTTTTTTTTGGTGTCACCAAGATGCTTGTTTGCCAGGTTTTCATCAAGGTGATGATTTTTCAATTTTTTCAATTTTTTTTGTATTTTTGAGTTTTGTTGGATAGCCTTGATGCTTTAGATGACCACTGACTGTGTTGAAACCTTTGACAGTGTCGATGTAGAGACTGGTGCCATGACATGCCAATAATGAATTTTCTTAAGTAGTTGCCTTGTCAGGATGATAGCACTTGCATACAGCTAACTGATGCCATTGTAATCCTTGTTGATACTAGAGTTGTCCCTATCAAGATATGAACATAGCGATAGAGTGCCATGAGAGTCCTTATGATAGAGAATTATTTCCAAGATGTGACGGATTTGTGACATGGGATGTTTGGAATTTAAGGAGGATGCAGGATTATGATGGATGATGGTGGACATGGACGGGTTGGTTGGATGTTTGGATGTATTATTTTTTATTCTCCAAACATTAGGTGTTGGGTTAGGATGTTGTTTGGAACCAACATTTTCATATGTATTTCTTGATGGCCATGTTGGAGGGGGTGGACATGTATTATATGTGGGATTCCTCTTGTGTTGTGGCTCCACATTTTTATTAACTTTTGGATTTGGCATCTTTTTTTTTCCTAATTCTTGACTTGATCCATTTTTTTTTGGGATCCATTTTAGCTTCATTTGTCCACTTGAATTTTTGTCTAATTTGATGGCCTTTGACATTTGATTTTGGATTTTGTATCTGTAAGACTTTTTTTGGTTCCAAATGGAAGGTTTATTCATGATGGAATGATGCTTTGGGGTGTGGATGGAAGGGGTATTAGCAAAAATATTATGACAAGGACTACTCATGATACCCATTTTGACATTTTTGTTAGATAAAGTTGCCCGTAGTATCGAGGAGGGACTACTAACATTATCTAATTTTTTGACTAATGAATAGCCAAGACCTTGATGTCTGTAATGTGCTTGAACTTGTATGAGTTCCATAATTTCTTGCTCATGTAGACCTAATCCTTTTCCCTGATAATGCATGTTCTGAAAGATTTTGTTGGCGATGGGATACTTGTCATTTTGGAAGCAAGATGCTAACGTATCCTTATGGAAATTAATACTTGAAATCTTCTCATCTGCAAGAAATTCTGCTTTGAAAAAGATAGATGATCCTAATTGATGGGATGTTGTAGTTTCACCAACATGTTGGACAGATTTGTGATTAACATCTTCAGTCTTATTTGGTGACATTTCAGACTTCTATGATTATGTTGGTGTTTCCAAGTCAATGTCAAAACCTTCTTCATCGGCATTGTCATAGAGCTCATTGAATTCAACTACAACTTGATCATTTGAAAATATGTCCATTCTAGAAGACTCTTGTTCTAGTAGTAGATCATCTATGTGTCCCATGGAGGCAAGTGTCCCACTTTTGGAAGTGTCAATATCCAAATTTTCGATAGGGTCATCTTCAAGTATTTGATCATGACTAGCATATAGGTCAAGGAGTGGATCATTTTGGACTTCTTGATCAAAGATAGTATCTTGGTCAAAGATGGGGTTGTCTTGAATGTCATGATTGGAAATAGGATCTTGACCAAGGATAGGGTCATCTTGAATGACATGGTTGTGGATGGACTCCTGACCAAGGATAGGTGTATTGGGTATGCCTTGATTATCCAAGAGGACTTCTTGAATGGAGGTAAAGATGGGGTCCAATGGACTACTTTGATCTTGACATAACGGTGATATTATAATGTTATGCTTTGGACTTGCCTCTTGACATGTATCCTCAATTTTATGAAATGGGATGGGACTTTGGAGACTATGACTAGATGTGCATTCATGACCAAATGTATTTTGGGCTGGAATGTCTTGATATGGATTGGTGTATAATGGACTAGGATATGACATGGAGGTTTGGACTTGGTTGAGGGATGATGGACTAGGATAGGACATGAATAAATGACAAGGATATGACATGGATGGAGGACTAGGATATGACATGAATGGAGGACTAGGATATGAGTGAATGGAGGACTAGGATATGATGAAGGACTAGGATTGATGGATGGTTAATTTCCCCTGTCAAGGTTGGAGTGGGTATGAATAATGAAAGTTTATTGTAACTTAGTGTCATGGATGGTGTTAGGATACTCTTGATAGTAGATGGATAGAGGACTAGGACTCATGGATTTTTGGTAAGATGGATAGATGGATGGAGGGCTAGGAGTTGTAAATTTGGACTTGGATTGGAGGTATAGTGTTTTGAAGTCCCTAGCTAGTTGTGATTGACCATTACTACTTAATTGGCATTCAATTTGACTAGCAAGCATGTAATAGTGGCTTGAAGACATGATGGTGGATGGAATGTGTGGATTCTAAATCTACACATGGCTTGCATAGACTAGCATCCTCATAGAATACTAGATAACATTCTTACAAACAATTAATAAAACTAAATCAAACATGCAAAGAAGACATGAAATACAACCTATTCTATGGTGGATTGGTGCCCTTTAGATGTGTAAAAGAGCCCTTTCCCAACCCTTTTCCAAGCTAATGAGATAGACAATGAGATGCTATGAGCTCAAGTTGCCTATAGTGTAGATGCTTTCAAATGTGGATGATCAAATGAGAGAAAATGCATTGCATTTATAGGAGAAGTTGAGAGAGAGAAGCCAAGATTAGGCAATGTGGGACTAAACCCCATCCAATAGGAGAGAGACACTTGTCACTATGGGATTGGCCCATGCTTGTGCAAGTTTTGGCCAATGTGCCCATTCAAATTTGAAAATGGCCATAAATGCATGTGGTTGAGGGTTTTTTGGGGGGAATTGTGTTTGTCCAAAAAAATCAAACATGAGAGTTAATGAGGGAATATTCCTTGGGAATATGCCCTTGTGAGGGAAAATAGGTCTTTTCAATAAATCAATTAAAGTGATTTATTGTGCAAGTGGATGAATCTAGAGGATTCATGTAATTAGGATTAAATTAATCATGATTTGATTAATCTAATAGGATTTTAAGTGATATGACATTTGATTTTATATTTTTTTATTCCTTTTAAAATCAAATGAGAGGAAATGAGCATTGATCATTTAATTTAATATTGGTGATTAAATTAATAGACCTTAGGAGATTTATGATTTAATTAAATAAAAATTGATTTATTTAATCAAAAGGTGAACATTGACAATGATGTCAAATCTGCATGTCTACATTTTGCCCCTCTTTGAAGCAATGTACTTGTTGCATTGGTTCAAAGAATGATGTTGCTGACATCGAAAATAAAGAATTTTTTATTTATCAGATGCCCCAGCGAAAAGAAGTACGTTAGTACATTGCCCCCTCGAAAAGATTGAGCGAAAATATTGAGGTGGATCTCGTGACAAAGAGGTTCAAAATGAATGTATGGATGGTTAGACTATATGATCTATATGATAATGATGTTGAGAATAAGATGTTCGAAAGATGCTTAAAATAGAAAATCTATATTATCTTAAACATCTTAAATGATTATGAAAATGAGATGTGAGATGAATGCGATGGATGATGTTGTCCTATGAAGATATGACATGATTATGCAAAATGAGAATGTGGATGCAAGATGGATGCATTGTTAGCGTCAAAGAGGATAGAAGAATGAGAGGGATAAACCCTTAAATCCAAGAAGATGTAGAAGTCCAATAAGTCCCCTAGTCATCGAGACTTTATTGGATATGATGATGAATGATGATGTGTTTCTTATCCAAGGATGGGAAAGAGCATAGCTTTCTTTATGTTTGATAGCACACGTAGGTGCAATGCATCAAGGTATTAAGAACCAAGATGGTGTGGCACCTTGTGTGATGGACTTTGACTCGTCAAACAGATAGGAGTACTCTTGTTCACACTTGACAAATGAAACCTTCTTCAGAATGCAATTTAGATATCCTAAACATCTCGGGCCAAAACATAAGTAGGCAAGCCTCCTTATGTGGTCAACAAGACACTCAAAACATCTTTCCTACAAACAAACAAAGTACGCCTGATGAAGTTATTTTACAAGAATATCCAACAAGCACAAAAAATAAAAAGATAATGATCATTGCCCCATTCCTTTCTCTCTAAATCTTTTTTGTTTAGGCATCATTGATAGGTCCTTAGAATGAGTGCAAACTAAGATAAGTCTAAACAAGACTAAGATAAAATAAATAAAACAAGCTAATGTTCTTTGTAACACTAGGCAAGGCTAAACTACTGTGGGGTACCTGATGCTTATGTCTGTTGTAGGAAAGCTTCATCCTAGGACATGTTGTGATCAGGGTTTTGGTGAGATTGATTTGGGTGATAAACTATTGATATTCTGAGTTGACCAACTTGCTTGCTTACTAAATTAGGATTAAGACTCTGACGATTAGGTGTTCACTTTGGAACCTACTAAACTTGCTTCTGACTGACTCACCAAAGGGTGAAAGTGATGACTGACTTTATTTTGACTGATGACAATCATGGGTGAAAGGGAAATGAAATGGATGCACCATTTTGGGTTTTTCAAATATTTTGAGGCTATTTTTTTGGGGGGGGATTTTGAGATATTTTACAATTTTTTTTGGTATTTTCACATTTTACAATGTTTTTGGTATTTAAAAGATTTATGACAAACAAAGTAACTTAAAGACCTATCCTAGGGGTCTTGGGAACTGATCCATAGATTAGCCTTGCCTACATTATACATGCAAAGACCACGTAGTTTGACTGACGAAAAACTTGACTTAATGAAAAGATAGATGGGCAAATTGATTGCCATTGCAATAGATGCCTAAGGACTGGTCTAAATGTAAAAATAGTTGGGAAAACAGATTGCCAATAGGATGGACGCCAAAGGACTGAACCTAACTGTCTCTGGGGATGATCAAAGATCAACCTTGCCTACGTTCAAGCTCAAAGACGATGTAGTTTGGACAAGGTGAAAGACTTACAAGACTCTAATGATGAATGATTTGGATTTTTTTGGATTTTTGAATGATTTGGATGTTTTTGGATTTTTTATGATTTTTGAATGTTTTTGGATTTTTTATGATTTTAGGAAGAGCACAAAAGATATACACAAATCTGATCTGATGAGGGTATAGGAACATGCCCCCAACGTTTAACCAATAGACTACTTCGATAAAGGCGGGACAAACTAACCTTAGGAATATGCCAAGTAGTTCTATGGTGGAATATGATATGGGTATCAGTTCAGGCTATGGTATGGATGCGAGCAAATGAGTGAATGGAGGATTAATGAAATGTGATGGAATGGATGAGTGATTGATATAGATCCTGGAAGATGGGGAGTGCTTTATTTACACTTGATGCATGTTTGCCAAGTTTTCACCAAGGTACTTGTCCAAAGCGCCACTGAAGTTGTTTTCACTAGAGGACGATTTATTTATTTATTTATTTTTGCCAAGACGCCTGTTTTCCAGGTTTTCATCAATGTAACCATTTTTTCAGGACATTTTACTCATGTTTTTGTATTTTTTGGTTCTTATACCAAGATTTAGGCATAAAACTTTTTGAGATGAGTATTGTTTAGAGGCTCCTGTAGAGGCTCGCCTTCTGGTGTTTATAGTTGATATGCCCCTGACGTGTAACTTACAGTGATGACAAAAAGTCCCAGCCAGTTGGGTTCAAATTTTCCTTTTCTATCCGGGTTTGGTACATTCTTTTGGTTCTCTTTTAGCACAAGGTCACCGACTTGGAAGGTGTGTTGCCTGATCTTCTTGTTGTAGCTTCATTTCAGGTGATTCTGATAGACCTGTAGATGATTGAGGGAATCCATGCACCATTCATCTAGTAATTCTAGCTCATTTAGTCTTGTAACCCTGTATTCCTCATCTGTGATGAGGTTTTGCAATGATATCCTTAGTGATGGAAGCTCGATCTTGATAGGGAGGATGGCTTCTGATCCGTAGACCAGGGAGAATGGGGTGGTGCATGTTGGCATGTGGATGCTGGTGTGGTAGGCCCATAAGGTAGGATTTAGCTGTAGATGCAAGTCATGACCAGAGTCATTGACTATTTTCTTGAGGATTTTCAGAATGGTTTTATTAGTAGCTTCTGCTTGGCCATTGCCTTGTGGATAATATGAAGTGGAAAAGCGATGTTTGATTTTGAATTTTTCACACAAATCATGGACATCCTGATTCTTGAAAGGCGTCCCATCATCAGAGATAATGTATTGGGGTACACCATATTGGCAAATAAGGTAGTTCGGGATAAACTTGGATATCTGCTTTCCGGTGATGTAGGTCATGGGAATTGCTTCGACCCACTTAGTGAAGTACTCGGTGGTGATGATAATGAATTTGTGGCCATTGGATGAGGTGGGTGTGATTTTACCTATGAGATCGAGCCCCCAATAGGAAAAGGGCCAAGGTGTAACAATTGGATGTAATTCTTGAGCTAGTGCATGAATGAGGTCTCCATGCTGCTAGCATTATAGACACCTCACAAAGCTATGTGCCTCTCTTTTGATTGTCGACCAGTAGTACCCGATTCTCAGCAACTTCTTAGCCAAGGTCATACAACTCAAATGGGAACCGTATGTGCCATTGTGTACATCATTCAAAGCAGTCAGGGGTTCCTCGTGTTTTAAGCAACATAGTAGGGTTTCGTCAATGCTTCTATGGAAGAGGGTTTCTCCTAGGATGACAAATCGTAAGGACCTTTTTACAAAGGTTCGCTTGAGGTTTGGGGTAATGTCGGCTGGGAGGATTCCTAATCTTAGATAGGTGTAGATGTCATGGTACCAAAGATCACCGGGACCAGCGAGTTTGCACGTGTATTCTGACTTTGGTACCTCGAAAGTGGGTACAAGAAGTTGTTCTATGAGGAATTCGTGTTTCGAGACATTGTGAGGGATATCTAGCAAGGATCCGATTGTTGCCATTGTGTCTACTGCTCTATTGTTTTCTCTTGGTATCTACTCAAAAGTGATGTCAATAAATGATTCCTTGAGGCCTTTTACCACCTTCTTGTATGGTGTGAGCTTATCATCCTTAGTTTGGTATTCACCGTTGACTTGGTTGATGATAAGCTGTGAATCCCCATAGACCTTTAATGCCGTGATTCACCACTATGCTGCAATCTTGAGACCTATGGTGAAAGCCTCGTACTCTACAATATTGTTTTTATAGGGGAATACCAACTTGTAAGATCTTGGTATGCAATCTCCTTGTGGGGTGATGAAGAACACACTGGCTCCCGATCCATGTTGTGTGTGGGAACTGTCAAAGTATAGCTTCTAGTGATCAACTATGTTGATATTGTGGATAGACTCATCTAGAAATTCTGATATGAGTGGGTTTTCTGCATATATGGGAGCTTCTACTAGCTGATCCACAATGACTTGTCCCTTGATCACCTTTCGCTCTACATACTCAATATCATGCTCAGATAGAATCATAACCCATTTAGCCATTCTGCCTGTAAGCATTTCTTTTGGCAATAGATAATTGAGAGGGTCTATCTTTGCAATTAGCTTAATCTGATGATCTAGCATATAGTGCCTGAAGTTTTGGGCTGCAAGCACCACTGCTAGGCAATATTTTTCTATTGATGTGTAATTGAGCTCATTCCCTACCATTATTCTCTTAATATAGTAAATGGCCCGCTCGGTTCCATTTTCATCATGTTGGGCTAAAAGGGCACCAAGGGCGGTTATCGTTGCTGATATGTACAAAATCAATGGTTTCCTTGCAATGGGGGGCATTAGTATTGGTGGTGTAAGTAGGTATTCTTTGATCTTGTTAAATTCTTGTTCGCACTTGTCGTCCCACCTGAATGCTACTCCCTTGTGGAGTAGGTGTGAATAGGCAATCTGCTTATCTACAAATTGTGTTGTGAATCTTTAGATGGACTGGAGTCTACCTGGTAATCCCCTGAGCTGCTTTAATGTCCTTGGTGCCTCCATGTCAAGGATTGCTTTTACCTTTGTGAGATCCACTTTTATCCCTCTCATTGAAACTATGTACCCCAACAGCTTTCTTGAGTGTACCCCAAAGACACATTTCTTTGGGTTGAGTCTGACCTTGTACTTTTCTATCCTATCAAAAATTGCACTTAAGGTTGCTATGTGATCTTTCCTTTTCTTTGATTTAGCCAATATGTCATCTACATAATCTTCGATAGTTTTGTGAATCATGTTGTGGAAGATCAGTGTCATGGCTCTTTGGTATGTAGCTCCTGCATTTTTTAACCCAAATGGCATCACGTTCCAGGAGTAGGTGCCCCAAGGACATGTGAATGTTGTCTTGTGTTGGTCTTCTTTTGCCATCATTATCTGATTGTATCCCGAGAAACCATCCACTAGTGATAACATCTCATGTTTGGCCATCATATCCACTATCCTGTCAATGTTGGGTACTGGAAAATCATCCTGAGAACATGATTTCTTTAGATCTCTAAAGTCCATGTAGATGCGGATGCCCCCATTCGGTTTTGAGATTGGCACAAGATTAGATACCCATTCTAGATAGTCGATTGGTTGTATGAAGCCAACGTCTAAGATTTTTTGTAATTCTATCTCCACGAGTAGAGCTATCTATGGGTGCATTTTTTTTAACTTTTGTTTGACTGGCTTTGCTCCAGAGTAAATAGCTAAATGGTGAACTACAACTTCTAGATCCAGACCTGGCATGTCAGCATAGGTCCACGCAAAGTTTAATTTTCTTTCTTTAAGAAATTTCGTGAATAGTTCATGTTCCTCTGTTAGCAATGATTCGACATAAAAGGTGATTTGTGGTGTTGCCTTCGTTCCCAAGTTGATTGGATTACACCGTTCTACCAAAACTGTTGATTTCTCTTGATGTAGTGCTACAGGGGGGAGATTGAATCCTTCATCCTACAGTGCCTTAGAGAGGTTTTCACCATTGGATGCGTCCTTTATTTTTACTATTCTATGGTTAGAGAGTGCCACAGTGTGGTCTTCACTCAATAACCTCGAGCTTGTTCTTGATACTTCTTCTTTTGCGACTGAAAGATTAAATAGTTTCCCCGTAATATGCCTGGGTGTCTAAAGTGATGGAAAATCTTGCTTTGTGATCTCCACATGGAAATGTATCCCTTAGTCCCATGAATTCCGAGAGAGCCTCATCATTTTTGAATGAATCCACAATTGGTGGTCCTCGTTGGTCATGATTGATGAGTTGGGGGTACACTAAGTGGATTTGGTGGGTTCGTTGGTTTGAATCAGTCGGTGAGGCACTAATCATTAGTAGAGTGGAATCCTCAATGAGCTTAGGAAGGCCTGCTACGGTGTCATCATCATCACTACTGGCACAAACATCAGTGATGTCAAAGGTGAAATTGTCTAGTGGGATGCCTAGGCAGATGGGTGGTCTAGGAGTAGTTGTTGTTGCCTGAGGAGATGACCTGACTACCCTACTGGGAGTACCTCTTCCACTTATGGTTATACTCGAAGGAGTACATCCAAGGCCAAGGTTCCTCATTCTTCTTTCTACAATGATGGGTTCCATTCCTCCATTACTATTTCTTCCAAGGCTTGCATTCCTGTTATATCCCATACCCAACATCATTTGTAATCCTTTGTTAGTGTCATCCATGGGTAGGGTGGGGGTGAGCCTTTCATCTTGGTATAATGTGCTTGAAATATTTTCCTCATCCACATTTTCTTGACTGAGATCCCCCCAATGGTGGAATCCAAAAGGGTCTACCCTAATAGTGTGGATAGGTGTTTTAGTTGACTGAGGTTTCCCATGTGACCTAAGAGATTGTGGTAACTCTCCTACAAAAAATGCATTCTTTTTCATTCTATAGTCACCGCATCCGTTGTCCTAGATCATGAGTTTGATTTCAGATATGTTAGGGATGGCGGGTGTATTTGTGGCAGAAGTGGAGGCGAGGTTAGCTGGTTTGATGTATGTGATGGATGGTCCTTCATCATTTTTCAGGACTTGGGGGATTTTATAAAACTTGGCTTCCAAGTTTTTGCAGTAGGCGAAAGGTTCGGGATCCCCATGTATAATGACCTCCTCATTCTAGTATAGGAATTTTACGCATTGATGATATGTCAAGGCCACTCCTTTCATTCCATGGATCCATGGATGACCAAGGAGGATATTATATGGTAGGTCGAGATCGAGCACCTGATAGGTGGTCTCCATGGTTGTTGGTCCCACTTGGATGGGGATTTTAATAGTGCCTTGAGACACTCTTTCTTGGTCATCATATGCCCTTATTGTGATGCTCTTATTCTTATTAATGGAATCCTCAGTGAATCCCAAGTTCTTTATAAGCTTGAGAGAGAAAATATTAAGGCCTGCACCTCCATCCACCAAGACTCTTTTGACTTTCTTTTTATGGACCATCACTTGAAGGTGAAGTGCGCGGTTATGCGATGGCTGCAGGGGGAAGTCTTGATCAGAGAATGCTAGGAGATTCTGGGTGATGATATTTCCAACCATAGCCTAAAACTAATCTATGTCAATGGTGGCAGAGACGGTGGATGTTGATAATGCTTCGTCAAAAAATTTGCCTATGGGTAGCGGAAATTTTTAATAGCTCCATGATGGAGATCTGTGCAGGCGTTCTTTTCAGTTGGTCAATGACATTATAGTCATAGGGGATGGATTTTTTGTTTGAAGTGGGGGTCTTAGATGGTGCCCCTGCAATGGTAACCTTTTTGCCACATGTGGTGACTTCGCAATCAACATCGGCTCCTCTGAAATTGATAATAGTTACCATTTCGTCTACACATGCGACACTGTCTTCATAAACAAGGTTTGTGCTTGCATAGTTTTGCTTCCCTTTGTTATTTTCTTGATTATTTCCTTGATTATGATTCGGCATCGGACTGGTGTATATCTTGAGGTCTTGATTACTGGTTAGTTATTCGACATTGATGATCTTATCTTCAATGAGATTCTGGATGATGTTTTTCAACTTCATACAATTGGCAGTTGTGTGTCCCTTAACTTTGTGAAAGTCACAAAGGAGGTATTCGTGTACCAAGGTGGCTTCACCTGGGGTTCATTTTGATTATCATGGGTTAGGACCTTGATGATGCCCTCATTGACCAAATTTTTCATGATGGACTTGATTGACTCCCCAAGGGCTATGAATTTCCATTTGCGGGGGAACTTGTTTTGCAGAGGTGGTCCCACTTGATTATTGAGATTATTGATTTGGTTTTGGGGTGGTTGTTGGTTTACCACATTTTTTTGCATGTTATTCCGACTGTTGTTGTGCAGTTGGTGATGTTGCATTTGATTTTTTTGCTTGGGGGCACTGATGACAACCTTGGCATCCACTATACCATCATTGGTGACATTTCGATTCTTCACCCATGTGTGACGTTTATCATTGAAACTAGTGGATGGGTGACTATCCTGATGTTCATGATAAAATGGTGTTCCCCCTTGTGTAATGAGAGCTCGTTCAATAGTGAATTCCTTGGGGATCAATTGATCATACGTAGTGATGCATTTCATCTTCAAATAGAATGCCAAGGTCTTTTCTCTATTGGCGGAGATGGTACAGACTTGTTGCTCTTCTAGCATGGCCCACTTAGTTTGATTTTCTTTTGCTCGCCATCGTTGGAGGAAGGTGGTGAATGATTCTCCCTTACTCTGTTTGAGTGCCGAGAGTTCTTCCAAACTAACATCCACAAAAATGTTGAATGCGTAATTTTGGAGGAAAGCATCTTTGATTTCTTGAAATTTTTTGATTCCTGTAGGTAGGCGAGAAAACCATTCCATGGCATTGCCAGCCAAGCTTCGAGGAAATAGTTGCATTAGATATGTGTCATTGTAGGTGACTTCCATGTAATGTACTTGGAATTCCCTAATTTGATCTTCAGGGTTCCCTATCCCACGATATTTATCAAATTTGGGGATCTCAAATCCCTTGGGGAATGGTACCATTGCCAAGCTTTTGTCAAATGGATAGGGACACAAGTTGCTCGGTGTCCTAACTGTCTTCCTAGATTGAAGATATAGCACTTGTTGTGAAAGTAATTTGATCTGTGATTCTACATCACCTTGTGGATCGAGAGGTGGGGTGAATATGTTATGAGGTGTGGGATTGATAGATGGGATGTTGATGTGATTTTGTTGCAAGCTTTGTTGAGCAAGTGATGCCTGTGTCTGCTCTTGAGCCAATAATGCCTGTTGTTGGTCCTGTTGTTGTTGATGTTGTGCCAACAATGCTTGTTGTTGGTCATGTTGTTTTTGTGCCAACAACGCTTGTTATTAGTTTTACTATTGTTGTAATTGGTAGTCTTGCAAGGCTTGCTGATACGCTTCTTGTTGTGCTTACAATTGCGCTTGGTACTGTGCTGGTGCTTGCGCTTCTTGAGCTTGGAATTTTGCTCGTGCTTGAGTGTGTGCTTGCTGGATTATTTGTGCCATTTGGGCGGCATGTGCGGCTTGCAGAACTTGTGTGGATTGAGTGGCTTGAGTTGCTTGAGCTGCTTTTGTAGCTTGTTGTTGTCACAACAAGGCTTGGGCTTGTGCAGCCTGTTGTGCCTGTTGTGCAGCTAATTGCGCTTCCACTTGTTGAGCGGCTAATTATGTAGCTTTCTGATTTTAAAGTGATTTTTGTTGGGTAGCTTGTCGAGCAGCTTGCAACATCATAGTGAATGAATTGGTTGTGTTCTGCCTTGGTGGTAATGGTGGTGGATTTGGAAGAAGGCCAACCATTGTGATGAGCGGAACAGTCATGTTAATGATCAAAGGTTGATCTATGGATGGTGTGATCGAGGTGATTGGTCCCTACGAGACCATGATTTGAGGAATGGTAGAAGTTTTGATCACTGCGGTTGCTGGGATGGTTTCCATCTGTTGTTGTGATATAGATGACACAACTGGTGGATTTGATGAGGTGCTCTGATTCAAATATTTGATGGCGAGATGAGGAGGAAGACCCAACCCGAGTGATGATTTGGATGTGATCAAAAAGGGTGGAAATGGTGGGAAGACAGGTGGTGCAATCCTTGAAATTAATGATGATGGATCCATGATTCCCCCTACTCCAAAAAAGTCACCTTCTCCTTGTGAGACAGGGAGAGAAGTTTGTATGTCGGGAGGATAATTTGGCATTGTGTGAAATGAGGATGAATTGGAATGATCATTAAATGTGAGAGGGACGTATGGGTGCAAAGGATTTACTAGGACAAATTGTTCTGATGGGGCCCCTATGTTCAAACCTTGATTGTTCACCAAATGATGTTTTTGAAGTTCGTGAAACATGGCACTTCCTTTGTTAACAATCGGTGGGGTTGAAGTGATAGATGATATGACTTGAGGGATGTCTTGAGTGATATTTTGAAGTGGAAGTGTGGACGTAGGTGAAGTCATGATACCAAGAGACCTCTCCACAAGGGTGCTTACGTCAAAGTCAGAAGGGAGTTTAGCCCCTTCTTTTGCTCACTCAAGCATGTATTTGGATGGGTACAACTTCAACATGGTACTGAAAATTCGATGACTCTCAGGATTTTGCACTATTTCTAGAATTTCTACTTGTGTCATTCCATTATCAGTGATGTCCTCAATATGACCTTCTTCTTGAGAACTTTGAGGCATTTGAGGTGGATTGATTGGGAATTCAAATGTTATCATTAGGTTGAACGTTGTTTCAGTTTGGCTTAAATCACTTGAAATGGATGTTTCTTTGTTTTGCTCCATGTTCTTCTTGTGTTGGGATCGAGTTTGAACCATAAAATGAAGATCAATTTTCAAAAATTGAACAGGTGAACCTCTAAATCTTTGGATCGGTCTAAACCTTAGGTTCAAAGAAGTGAAGAACTAGGATAATTGAAGGATCAAATTGATGATGAGGATGAGATAAACGAAAGATGAATGATACGGATGAATGGAACTCTTAAAATCTTTGAAAGAAATGATAAACCTTTTAGGACTTTGATTGATCGTGATTGGATTGATAGTTTGACTAGATGCGTTAAGTCAAACAAAATTTGATAAATGCACTTGTAAAACCCTAGGAAGTTGTGTTATCCTAGAGTGGACTTCTACATAAGAGGATGGTTTGACTAAGTGTGTTAAGTCAAATGGGGTGATGATTTGATAATTTGGCTAAGTGTGTTAAGCCAAACAAGATGAAATCGTAAACCCTAGGAAGTTGTGTTATCCTAGAGAAAACTCATGTATAAGATGATGGTTTGACTAGATGTGTTAAGTCAACCAAAGTGGTTTTGATTTCGACTAAAATTCTAGCATAAAAGATGTTTACAAAGTTGCCAAGAGTTGTTGGTGAGGTGATATTTGATTGCTTTTGATGGTTGAGAGATGGATGAATGTGATTGAATTTGATCCTAGACTTGACCTAGAATAACACTTCTTCTTACAAGACCTCGGTGTTGAAGAACACACTATATTTCGTATGGGAGGAAAGAAAACCTTTCAAAAAGTTTGGGATTCTGTTGATAATAGAATGTATACAACTCAAGATTGTTTCTTGAAGCTTTTTTGTAAGAGATGTAAACCAATATTTCTCTTAATTCGAAAAGTCTCTCAAGATGCTCCTCACAAGCTTTTAGACTAAGGTTCTTGAACATTGGTTTTGGGATTTTGATCTTGCGGGAAATCATGTTAGAAAACACATGTGTAATTGAATTTGTTTTTTATCTTGTCTTAGTGAATTCCTTTTACCAAAAGCACTTGCTTGATTATGTTTTCAAACTGAATGTCTAATTTCCCACGTTCTTTTTCATCCCACAAAGTCCGTTATGTGGAAATCAAAGAAAAATAGGGCAAAAGTCTCCTATGTTTAACCTTATTGAAAAAAAATGGTGATAGAATCCAAGCACTTAGAAAACTCTAAAAATATGATCCCTAGGGAAAGAAAGAGTGCTTAAATTCTTCAAAGGTATTTTTTTTCTAAAAGGGGTTTAAAATTTGAAGGTCCTATGAATGTTTGTTTTCAAATGTTTTTAGGAACTAAGCAATGTGTTCTTTTCTTTCAAGCACTTTTACAACCCTAGGATGATGAGGCAATATCTTGTTGAGTTTCCACTTGGATAAATCCAGCTACGCATATCTTGTGTGAATGGCTAAATGCTTGACCACACTGGCTCCCCTCCATGACACACACTTCTTGAGTTAGCCAAGCATTAGTACCCATGAATCTCCCATGGCATACCTTTCATTTCTATAAAAAAACTGCATGTATAACATGGGGTGGCTTCAAAGGACATGACCTTTTGCACCAACAAGATAGACAAGGTTTTGGCCTTTTTCTAAACAAAGGGTTCTAATGCAGGCATTCCATTCATGGGAGATTATCCAACATCAGCAAGAGTCCATTTCTGTCCATCTCATCGGATAATCCTCATGATTCTTGAACTTTCCTCAAGAATCCACACTTATATATCAGTTGGAAGTCACTTGGCTTTAGCGTGTTTCCGGTTGGGTCATTCCCTTGGGTGAGTACTTTTTCCCACAAGGCAGGTCCTCTAAGTTAAACAAAATCGAATAAACTCATCCGTAGTTCGATCAACCTTCATTTAGAAACAAATGGATAAAACTCATAACAAGTTTACTCACACTCACAAAGTGTTTTGTTCAATTTTAAAATGCCCAAATCAAAATGTGAAGGCAATCTTTTTGACAAGTTAATATCACCAAAATGATTTTGATTCTCAAGATCATTGTGAAGCATGAGAGAAGCACATACGCATTTCAAAGATGTTAATTTATGAAAAAGATTGCAAAACATGAAAGACACTTGTTCATTGTATACCTCAAAGCAGTGATGAGTTCGTTTTATAACCACCAATTGAAATGTGAAGTTTGCCTTGTTCAATTTTAAGTCCAAATTGAAATCTAGTAAATGTCTAAGGTTCTTTTTAACCAACTTTGAAAATATCAAGTCAAGTGGTTAATTTTAAACCCAAAAGGAAATGTGAGCTGGTCTAAAACAGAAAAAAAAGGGTAGTGAATTGAAGCTCTAAGATTGTTTAAACAAGCATTAAAAAATGCTTTTTTCAAATCTCGATTTCAAGAAAATCTCCAAGTCCACTCTATTCACCTTCATTTTCGTTTGATGCCAACCTTCAATTTCAACTTCCACTTTCAATCTTGATGTCAACCTTGATGTTAACCTTTAGTTTCAACCTATAAAAAGCTCAAAGTTAGAAACTCAACAATGAAATTCATCTCAACAAATTAATGATAACCTATCAAAATGAATACACAAAACAAATGTACTCAAATGATAACCTTTAATGCAAGATTTCCCCTTTCAAAAAATGTTGGATGATGATAAAGTTGTGTAATGCTATGCCTAGGATAAATAATACTAGTCTTTGGTGGAAAAATGACATGTTGAATGCTTTGCGTATACTCAAAAATCACCATCATAATTCTCAATGTTGTTATCTTAGATACTAATAAATATTAGTAAATGGTTTGATTGAAACAGACCTGGACAAAGCCATACTTCTCAAGCTATGATACATTTCAAAGTTTCAAATGACACATGACAACCCCCTATTTCTACCATAAATAGAGATGGATATAAAAAAAAAAGTGTTCTAAAAAATAAATACAAATATGCCACATGCCAAGATGACCTGTCAGTTATTTTTCCTGTAAATAAATAAATAGATGAGTACTAGTCGGCAAGAAAAAGATAGACAAATCTCAGGAATCCCTCTTTTCAAGCTGCAAATGAATGCTTCAACAAAAATAGATGGTAGCATTTAATACTGTAAGTGACACTTTATAACACGGCAATGCTATACATCAACTAAGTGAAAGCACAAATGTCATGTCTGTACATAGTAAAAAAGAGCTATAAATCATAGAGAAAATAATGCCACCTGCAATCACGTTCATCAAAGGCCTTATAGCACAATAAATAGATTATATCAATTTCAAAACGAAGACAAAGGAAGAACAACTGATAGAAAAGACATCCTCCTAACACATTGAATATAGGGTGTAATTGTTAACATTATGTGTTCCTCCTTTCTATCCTTTCACACGCAAATGCTATTGTCAGGTGTAAAGAACAATGAACAAGGACATTAATGCGATTGGCAGGTGTAGATTCAGATTCCACTCTTCACCAAACTACAATAGTTGCAGGATTTGTTTTTAAAAAAAAATGTTTAGGATTAAGGGTGTAATAAACACCTAATCTCCCTATAAATCTATCAAACATCAAGATCAAAATATATTTTCATCAAATGGGTTTTTTTTTTGTTTTTTAAAAGAAAGAAAAAAACAAGGATAAAAGATTCCCAAACATTAAAATTAGCATGTGATGACATTAACCTGCCCAAACAAGATGAAAAAAGCATGCTATACCACTTGTCAAAATGCCTGGAATAAATACTAACTACTAAAAGTATGGATTAAATAGATTTTTGCAATTTTTTCAAGTAAAATCTATTGGAAAAAATAAAAAGAGAAAAGTGACTGTGTGAATTTTGAGGATGAAAACATAGGCACGGCTTCAATGGCGTAGAAAGGTACGCTACTACTTCTGCTAGTATGGTTGAAAGGAAATTTTGAAAATTGCAACAATTCTTAAGATAGGATTTCTTGGAAGGTTTGATGCTTGTATGAGGGATAGTGGTGTATATGGCAACCGTTACCTATAAGGTCATTGAAAATATTAATTCCTGTAAGGTTCATCTCTCTAGCTTGCATTTAGACCATAGATTAATCATGGACTGATGTGTTTTTGTTTATGCCATTTGATTAGTATTTAAAGCATCACATCGATATCATTATGCCATCAAGATAGTAGTCATTTCTAAGCATCAAATCAGATTTATAGCATCAAACTTCCTACTGAGAAATTTCACCCCCCAATCGATATTAGATTGAAAACAGACTTGACTTACCAACTGTATTAATGAATTTTGAACAAGGACATAAATCTCACCTTCCATCAGTATAAAGTTAGCTCATCTAAGCTTCTATATATGTGCAAGATTGGACGTCCTACTATCCATGTTTTATTATACAAGTCAGATTTGAAATCCAATCAATCTCACATGGATAATTACTGCTTAAGCTCTTATCACAGCAACACCAAAAAAAAACATGTTTGTGAAATATGTGAATAAAATCAAATTCAGCATCAAATAATACCCATTACAAAGTAATATTGATTGACCTAACCCGGTATTTTGTTCCAATGGCTTGATAAGCTGCGTAGGAGCACCATAGTTAGACATGTTTGAGCACAACCCATGCGAAACAAAAGTGGGACACCTAATAAGCAAGCTAAAGGGATGACTCTTTCAAATTTGATCCCTCCCGATACGAACCATGCAGTGTGTTCATGAAAAAAGGTGTCAATGGTGTCAATGGTGTCAACAAATTTATTAAATCATGAGACGAAAAGTCAAACCCATACAAAATCATAGAGAGTTATTGCCTTAATGATTTCAACGATTCATATCAACTTTCTTCACCCTCATAGCTTAATAAACATCAATACAGTAGAAGACATTAAGATTTTTAGATATCGACAACAACTAGTAATCATTAAGTTTTAAGGCATAGGCAACTATATGATGTGCATCATTAAGCATTGAGAATAAAAAGTGACTGGTAAAAAAAATTAATCAGTGGCACAAGGCAGAAGTTTTGATAAATAAATACTCTAATTTCACCTACAAATGCATATCTTTCAAATGCATATGTTAAAGTTCATTCTCTTTCCTCAGGCAAGTGAACATGTCATTTCTATAGGATCTACACTAAAATGGGTGCAGAAGCATAGACAAGTCACGTAATTTATTTTTTAAAAAAAATTCCAAAGAAAAGTAATCTGGATATACATAAAATATATTTATTAAAGAGGCTATAGAAAATTTTACAAATGTTATGCTAATAAATAGTTAGGAGTAAGTCAATGCACAAAAAATATAAAGAGACTCTATAACTGCCCTTCTTCTAGCACGATTTTGTGCATGCTAAATCTACACATGGCTTGCATAGACTAGCATCCTCATAGAATACCATATAACTGTTAGAATCCAAGATCACCTGCATGCAAATGGATACCTGTCACATGCAAAAGACATTCAGAACAAACAAGATCTGTAAACCTCAAAGTGTAAAATGCATTATGAGAATCTCAGTTATTACAAAGAGATCAATCCTTATGAAGGAGATCAAGAAACCCTAGTGTGCACACTTAATAATTAATCAATTATTAATGTGCCTAAGTTTAGCTTAAGCAACTAGAGGAATAAGTGACTTAATTAATTAACTAGTATGATATAATTAATTAAGCATAATAAATTATTACTCTAACACCCCCCCTTAAGATGAACTTAGGAAGAAGCTAAAACACTAGAAGAAGATGCATGCAAGTAAAGATGGGTCCTGGCAACTAGGCCTGATCAGGTACCTATTTACAAATGCAAGAAAGAGGTAGAGGAGGAAAACCCAGTGAGACAAAACCCCCCTACAATGATATGACATGCTGCAAAGAAGCACTGGAAGAACACTGTAGAGTAACACTAGAACCGCAATCTGGCAAGCAAGGAAAGATACTTCTATCTACAAGAAACCATATCAGAATCATAATGATGCAACAGCAGACCCAATGCCACAGAACACTCGAAAACTCCAAATAGGAACAACGCTGGAATCTATGAAGTAGCAGTCGATTATTGAATGATGTATCACTGAAAATGAAGTGCAAAGATGCAAGTTGCACTCTCCCAACTGTCAAAATATCCAAGTAATCTCCAAATGACCCATCGGGCCAAATCTGGAATAATGATAAACTTGGGATAGATACAGAAAAAATTTCATGGATAGAAACATAGAGCTCCTCAATACCTTTCCAACGCCGCAAAGATAGCGAAAATCGGAGATTGTGGCAAAAAGTTATGAGCTCGGAAGCATAAAATAAACATCTGACTTCAACCAGCAATAAATGCAGTAAAACAAGAAAATACTATAAAATAAACTACGCCAAATGAAAGTACTCGGAACCAGCTTTTCGGCGATATCTCGTTTGCCCGATTTCGATACCGTATGCCCAAGTTATGCCAAAAACAAAAAAATTGCTCTTTTAAGGCAAATAAGGGTTAGGGGGACAAACTGCCGTACGGCTAATGACATCATGCTGACGTCAAAACTTCACTGGAAAAAAATTTGATGGCCATCTTGCCGTCGGCGAAAAAATTCGGCCCCCTGCAGAAAAAAATTTCGGCCCTTGGTCTTCCATGCGACCGTGGGCATAGGGCAGGGGGCTGGGTGGAGCCTCTGGTTCCCCATACGACCGAATCTGGACTGGGAGGCCGACCGAGGGCCTGGCACTTAGCATGTGGTTGTCCATAAGACCATCAGCTGCAGAAGTGGAGCTGTCAAGGGCTGGCGGAGCCGGCAGAGCAGAAGGGGCAGTCACCGGCGGCGGCGGCGAACGGGTGGCCGCCTGGTGGCTGCCCGATGGTGGAGCCGGTTTGCACAATGAGCACCGGTGCAAATCCCAAGATCGGCCTTTCCTTAAATTTTTTTCAATTTTCGTGTCTCGGAACGCATGCTGGGGAGGCCGTACGACTTCCATACGGCTTCCCTGGCAAAAACATTTTGCCTCCCAGATCAACTTCACCAAAATCAACCAAACGATAGGCATTACTAGGGTTTTGAGGCGCTACGAACACGATGGCGACGTCCGTTTGAGCCCATAGTGTGCCAAAAAATTGGCTACCCCCAGATCTTACAAAAAAGATGCCTGTGGAAACCCTTGCACTTGAAACTCACTGAGAAGCCATATCTTCAGATCATGAATAGGCAGATGTAGGTCTAGAGCTCTGATACCATGTTATAATCCAAGATCACTTGCATGCAAATGGATACCTATCACATGCAAAAGACATTCAGAACAAACAAGATCTATAAACTTCAAAGTGTAAAATGCATTATGAGAATCTCAGTTATTACAAAGAGATCAATCCTTATGAAGGAGATCAAGAAACCCTAAAAGAAACCCTAGTGTGCACACTTAATAATTAATCAATTATTAATGTGCCTAAGTTTAGCTTAAGCAACTAGAGGAATAAGTGACTTAATTAATTAACTAGTATGATATAATTAATTAAGCGTAATAAATTATTACTCTAACAATAACATTCTTCCAAACAATTAATAAAACTAAATCAAACATGCAAAGAAGACATGAAATACAACCTATTCTATAGTGGATTGGTGCCCTTTGGATGTGTAAAAGAGCCCTTTCCCAACCCTTTTCCAAGCTAATGAGATAGACAATGAGATGCTATGAGCTCAAGTTGCCTATAGTGTAGATGCTTTCAAATGTGGATGATCAAATGAGAGAAAATGCATTGGATTTATAGGAGAATTTGAGAGAGGAGAAGCCAAGATTAGACAATGTGGGACTAAATCCCATCCAATAGGAGAGAGAAACTTGTCACCATGGGATTGGCCCATGCTTGTGCAAGTTTTGGCCAATGTGCCCATTCAAATTTGAAAATGGCCATAAATGCATGTGGTTGAGGGTTTTTTGGGGGGAATTGTGTTTGTCCAAAAAAGTCAAACATGAGAGTTAATGAGGGAATATTCCTTGGGAATATGCCCTTGTGAGGGAAAATAGGTCTTTTTAATAAATCAATTAAAGTGATTTATTGTGCAAGTGGATGAATCTAGAGGATTCATGTAATTAGGATTAAATTAATCATGATTTGATTAATCTAATAGGATTTTAAGTGATATGACATTTGATTTTAAATTTATTTATTTATTTTAAAATCAAATGAGAGGAAATGAGCATTGATCATTTAATTTAATATTGGTGATTAAATTAATAAACCTTAGGAGATTTATGATTTAATTAAATAAAACTTGATTTATTTAATCAAAAGGTGAACATTGATGATGATGTCAAATCTGCATGTCTACAGAATGAGACTAAGTCTATGCAAAGTGATAATGAGGACAATAAGGAATGTCAAATGCAAGGTAGTAATGAGTGCCTTTTGTCAAATGACCTTTAGGAAAGGTTTTCTAACCATTCAAAGTTTGGCCAATGTCTGGATTTTGACTGTCAAAGGATTGGTTTGAAGGAAAAGATGACAAGGTTGAGATTTCCACAATAGACTTATGAGTTGGAAATGTGTCACAAGAGGACAATGACTAAGCCTTGATTTTTTTTTTACTTGGTCCAATGATAATTTACTTTTTAAGACAATGGTTTGACAAAGGAAAGAGATTTTTACCTATCCTATAGTTGGAAAAATTAAGGACTTAAGACATTGCCTATGTTGAAGATGATGATGGATGGATTGTAAAATAAATGCAAGATAAAAATGTAAAAAAGAATGATACAGACAAGTATTCTCTTGGTTTTGGACAAAGACTGCTGGAAAAAAAAAATGCCAAGAAAATCTTCTTTCAAAGTTTTGGTCCTAGGTTTCCAATAGTAATAATGTTTTCTAAGTTGACAAGCAAATGCGTCATTCCAAGAAGTAATTATGTTACAGGAAGGAAAATGTGTTGTATAGTAGTCAAATGCATCGATGATTCTGGAAAATGAGTTGCAATATGGCAAATGCGTTGCAGGTTTTAGCAGGTGTTATGTAAAATGGAAAATGTGGCATTTAGGATTGCAAATGCGGTGTTCAGTAAAGAAAATGTGTTGAATGACAGGCAATTGTAGCATTTCAACTGGCTATTGCAGCTCGATTGAGTAGATGTGACTCAAGAATAGGCAATTGTGGTGCAATATCATGAATCGAGTGTTTGAAATTGTGAATGCGGCTCAATAGACCAATTACGACTCATAAATGAGCAATTGCGGTTTGATAGGATAATTGTGGCTCAATAGAGGGATTGCGGCTTAGAATAAATTTCAGCAGTTTGACCAATTTATTTTAGATTTAGGCAAGTTTGATGTTGATTCATTGAGTTTTTCTAGAAACAGTTGGAAAACACATGGTCTGGGAAAAAAATGAAAAATCAACCATATTGAAGACATTGACAAAAATCCTAAGGCTGTAAGGACAATATTCTTATGGATCCCACGAACCACATATTCTTAGAGAATGAATTCAGAAGTTTGGCCCCATTGGCTCCCCCTTATAGTGTACTCACTTCTTAGGGAAACCAAGCTTCCAACCTCCATGAAACTCCCATGGTAGATTAATCATTTCTACTTAGAACTATGCAGGGGCGGGTGCCTTGGCAACGACCGTTGCTACACCAAATAATAGAAGGTTTTTGGATTTCTATAGCAAAGGATTTAATTTGGACATCCATTCGAGTGGTCATACATGGGGCCAAGATTAAGCTCCATTAAGGAGGCACTCCAGCCTAAAGAGGTTAAGCTCAATAAGGTTTTGGGGAGTACTACTTGGCCCGTATGACATATTTGCACTCGTAATCCTAGGCTTTCCCTTAAGATTCATATTTATATACCTCTCGGAAGTATCTTGGCTAAAGAGTTTCGTTGCTGGTTTGAGTTGCTTTGGGGTGAGTAATTTTTCCCACCAAAGCAGGCCCAATTTTCCAAAGTTCAACAAAAACAACCAAAAATATCATAGTTCGATCGATCTTTGTTTAAAAACAAAGAGAGAACACATGAATATTTCAGATCACACTCGCATGGTGTTATTTTTAAACCAAAATTTAAATTTGAACAAAAGGAGAATGCACAAGGTTCATTTTATCCATTTGTAGTGTTTTTCAAACAAGGGGTTTATTTTAACCGTTTGTAATATTTTCTATCTAAGAGTTAATTTTAAACCCAATGAAAAACAAAGTTTGTTGTTCTTTTTAACCAATGCACTTACATGTCTGTTATTTTTAACTAATGTCTGTAAAATGCAAGTTGTTTGACAGAAAGGAAAAGGAAAAAAACACAACTGATTAAATCCAGTTGGACACATGCTATCACAAAAAAAATTAGTAACACTAGAAATCACTAATGTAGAAACAGAAAAGAGAAAATAATAGAAACTAAAGATCAAAAAATAAGATTACTAGTCGTTTGCATTGCTCGGGAGCTCAAGTGCATTGTGATAGGTTGAATGCATCGCTTGAGAGTTCAAATATCTTGCGACAGGTCGAATGCATCGTGCGTGAATGAAAATGAGGTGCAACAAAGTGTTTGCGTCGCGGCGGCTAGCAGTTGTGTCATTCCATACTCCTATACCTACTGAAGAGAAATGAAGTCGTATGAGAACCTACAAAAAACATGTCAAAACGGGTCAGGTTCACCAATCTAATGATGGATTTCTACAAGATAGATTTGTTAGACATATAATTCATGCAATATTAATTAAATCTAAATAATCAATAGAATGTAAAGGAGAAAATGAGAAAAGGAAAGGAAAACTGGAACAAGATCACCCATTCTTCTCTCCTCCATGGCTAATTTCCATTGCACCTCCTTTGTTTGTTGTGTTAAAGAATGTGCCCTCATTTTTTGTGAGCAAACTCTATATTTGACTAGTCCTAACCCAAAATTTGAAGGATTAATATGAACTAAATGCAAATAGAAATTAATTCTAGCATGCAAGTAGTTAAAATGACAAATGCAAAGATATTAAGCAATAATAATGAGAGACAATAATTAATCAATATTGATAAGAGATTATAATATGAGATGTTAAGAGATGTCGAAATGAAGACAAAATTCGCATTTTATAGAAAATGCAATTTTCTATGGATGGATGAGATTAAAGATTGATAAGTGCCCTAGAATCTGTGGTCAAGATTTAAACTAACAACCCCTTAATTAGGGTTAGGGAAACTCTAAGATGAAATTCAAATTGAGTGGACAAGATTTAATTTAAGAAATTAAATCAAGGAATAAGATTAGTTTTGATAGTGAGATGAGAATTAGGAAGTAGAAAAAGGATGAGATAGAAAATCAAGTCATTTTAGAAATAACTTACTTTGTGGAGAAAAATGCTCTTTTAAAATTAATATTTAAAATTAATCCCAAAATGGTAAATTCATGTCACAGTAAATAATAATAATTTAAAATTATTTACTTGAAAAGGGGGAAGTTGCCAATTTAAATAAACTGTTTTTATTTAAATTTATAAAAAAAATCAATAAGACAATTTAATAATTAAGATTATTCAATTGTGGAGGAAAATTAGAAAGTGGGTAATTTTAAATATGATTCTATTTAAAATTAGAAAGAAAGTTGAGTTTTGATTTAATTCAAAATAGGAAGAAGATGACAAATTAATAAACAATTAAATAAATAAAATTTATTTAATTGTGGAAGAAGAGGATATTAGTGACATATTAAATAAATAAAGTTTATTTAATTAATCAAAGAGGAAATAAGAGATAACAATGAATTGATTAAATAATTAAAATTATTTAATCAATAGAAGACTTATAACATTAGAAAATGGTATTAGTTGGTCTAGGACATTTTTATGTGTCTACACAACTCAACTTTCTCCACAAAATACAAATCATTAAATAAAAACAAACAAACTACTTAGTCACATAAATTGTAAGACATGGCCACCATTCACCAAGCTCAGCCTTAGTAACCTAGTGCCATGATCAAGGCTTGCTTATTGCTAGCACGACAACCACTCTCCTTACCTCTTTTTGTCCGGCTTAGTCAAGGGAGTTTTTCCTCAAGGCTTATGTTTCCTTTTGGGTTTTCTATTGGATCGCATAAAGCAGATGAGTTCGTCCACTTCTAAATTAAATCCTAGTATGTGGCTTCATTCATTTTTTGTTGCATACCTTCAAGAGTTCTTTTAATGTTTGTAGTAAAAATAAGTGGCGAAATAAATGGCACTTGACCTACTAAGATGGTTTTATAAAATTGGAATATCAATTAATTCAAATGATTGTGGTTAGTATCAAATTTCTAAGGATCCAGAAATAAAATTAGAAATGTTATTAAATCAAAATTTGGAAAATAAGCTTAAAAAGCAAGCAATGATTAGCTCTTGCTGAAATATGTTAGTAAATTCGACTAATTAATTTAATCAAATAGAGGAGAGATGTTAGAATAATTTTTTTAGTGACCTTAAAGTTTTCTAAGGGTTAGGTTCTATTGTGAATGTGAATTTTGTGTTAAATAATGAAATTTGGTCTAAGGGAACTTTGATTTAACAACATTTTTTAAATTTCTACATGATAGGGAAATAGATGATTCTAAGCCTTTTCACTAAATGATTAATCAATTAAAGAGTTAAGTACTATAGCTTGATGTGATGCTTTACTAAATTTGTTAAATATTGGCATTGTCTTATTTGTAAAGCTAACTAGACAATAAGAATAAGGATTCTAATTGAGGCACATTTCCATTGAGTGTTTGAGTGTTCGAAGATTAAAATAAATTGTTAGAGTGAAGCTCTAACTTTTATTGTGATGAGTACAAAATTTGACAACGATTATCTTTAGAAAGAATTTCATATATCCCAAATCATAGAAGTATATATTGTTGTAGTTAAATATACATTTAATGCTAGTAAATAAGTTAACACAATAACCTTTGTCTATCCAGTTAGAATTTGAATGTTTTGGCTAGCTTCAAGTAATTGGTCTCATCTCAAGGGCTTGATCACCACCACTCATACAGATTTTTTTCACATAATTCCTAACGCTAATAAGGCAACCTTCATTGTAGTGTGATTGAAATGTGTATCATTATACACAAATATGTTCTTCCCCTTTCCCAACTTTTGGGCAGCATGCTACCATGACATTGCACAAGAAATGTCATCAAGTGCACATGATAGCCATCATATTAGGCAAGGTTGTAGTAGATAAAAAAAAAATTGGCATTTGTGTTATGTCCACATGGTTAAATTATAAGCATGACACATCCACTTTTCCATATCATATACAAAGTGATTGTAGTATTTTTTAAATTGGTTTTATAAAGACTAGATAATGATAAGAAATTATTTGACTATGAGAGACAAGTTAAATAGAATTCCTATGAACAAATTGAGTAGAAATATAAATTTCTAAAAACAACTAAATATACATTATCTAGTTTTAAATGTGTGATAAATTAATACCGATCTTTATAAAATTTATTGACTATATTTCAAATATCATTACTCTTAGCCCAGGGAGTTCATCTTCCCACACAGATAATGCGAACTCATCACCCCCACTTGATGCCTGCCAAATTGAAATGTAAGAAAAATAACCAAACTGGAACTAAATTGATGGGTTTTTTACATGAATAATTTTCCAAAACTTATCGATGTAAGCAAAATAAGCACAATTATTTCGAAAAGCGATCATATTCATAAGCTATTAAAAACTCGATAAACGCAATTATTTTCAAAAGCAATCATACTCGTAAACTATAAAAATCCCATGTTTATCATATATGTAACTATATACAACATACCAGAAGGAGATGCATCACGAGCCAGAAGATGCTAACAGACAACTCAAGCTTCAGAAAGACAATGCCAGCCATTATGAAGAAACAAACCAAACACTAGAGATAGTTCGAATTGGAAAAGACTCGATCCCTTTAAATAGAAATTTTCTTCATTGCATTATTTGGTGGAAGAACCTAAATATTCGGCATGTTGCGTTATGAATAGATGAAATAGTAAAATAACAGTCTCGTCGCGAAATTTCGACAGCTCATTTTTCATGGCAACGTGCCGCGCCATGCCTTGAAGGTGTGAGAACCATTCCATATACTTACGTTTTGTAAGGTGAATGGGAACAAGTTGCAGCTGGCTGACCTAAAACGGATACTGTAGGCAACATACAGAAGGCAGGCAATGGCATACACCAGAGTTGGATCTGGGTGGAAGCTGGCACTTAGTCTGCGCTGCGTATATATATAGTGAAAAGATAGAGAAGCCGCTGTAGGTTGTAGTGAAGGGAATAGATGCATGTAAACCTACCATAGTTTGCTTTTTAAACCAGTCATTTTGTTGCGTCACTCTCCAAAGTTGTTTCAGTCATTAACTGTATGGTCTTATGGGGCATATGGGCTTCTATTTTCATGGATCAAGTGGTCCCATGAAGAAAAAAAAATTGTGCTACGAGATTAATTAGAATCTTTTCCAGAAAAATAGGAGCCCCTACATTTTAGAAATGAATCTTTCAACGGTGAAATTGAGGTGGGGTTAGAAATTAAGCTGAATTGCAAAATTGAATTCATGGGACCACTAACCTTAAAATATTCCTAAAAAATCTAAGCAGCACCCACTGAATATTTTTATGAAGCCCCCCTCCATGGGACCATACCCTAATACCACTCATATATATCCCGCTACGATAAAGTAGTGAGAGAAGAGAGCATAATAGAAATTTCAGTTGCTAATGGTGATCTCTTGGGAGGTTAGATGGATTGAGTAGTATTTGTCGGTTTGTAATCTAAGTTGTGAATTTTCAGGAATTACAATTCTACTAATATGACTGATATGATCTCCAATCATGTAATTAAATATATAATAATGGGATTCCCCTCATATCTCCTCCCACAAAACCTGAAAAATTGATAATAAAAAGTCAATTAATAAATCTAAAGGTAATTAATTATAAACAATATGCTACAGTATGCGAATTGTAGAGTAGAGCAATGCGAAGGGCAAAATCAGACAGAAGGTCCAGAATCTTATTTATGAGCCTAATCAGAACTGTAACTTGGCATAAGTAGATGCTATTACTTTAGTTCAACCTTTAGATGGTTTTATTCTGAACATTTTGTAAGGCAGTGAGCCTTCCTACTTTGAGCAGTGAGCTCTAGGCAATGTGCATGAATGCAAGTGCATTATTTTTGTGAAACTTACATTTGAGTACTCAAATTGTAGGTTGACCTCCATCATGGTTTTTCCTCTAACAGGGTTTCCACGTAAAAATCCTTGTGTTATGGTGTTGTGGATGATTTCTTTGTGTGTTTGCATCTTTCCTTTTGCTAAATGTTGAAATGGTTTAAATATTAGTTTAATAAAGTTCAAATTTACAAAACACTAATTGACCACCCCTCTCAGTGTTTCCTTGAGTCCAACACTTTTAGGCCTGACTTAAGTGTGTTTCAAGAGGAAAACCTAACAAAAATCTTTAATCACCATTTTATTCACGACTGCCACTTGAATTTTCCCAAGTGGACTAGGTCGCCACCTTGGGCGACCTATTCCCTTTTGGCTTAAAACTCAAAATTAAAACATAAATCTAATGGTAATTTTCTTTCAAAACACTAGTGTCAGCCTATCATGTGATATTTTTAAGAAGTTAGGGCATATCTTCTATAAATAAGGGTTTTCACCTTCATTTCCCCCCGCCCTTAGCTCATGTTCATCTTCTCAAACACTCTTGCTCTCAAGCTTCCTAAGAAAGAAATCAAGCACAAGGCATCACAAGCAACCTCCATTGGAGTTGGTTCTTGCATGTTGCAAACTTCAACAACTAAAGGTTTGGTAAGTGTTTGTATTGAATTCATCATTCAAGCATCCTTTCCTTTCATTGTTTCTCATTTGGGTTTAGCTACCATCAATGGATTTTGACTAAGGCAAACGCCTAATCTCTAACCCTAACATCTTCTTTCTCTTTGCATGTTTATTGTAGGTTATATCAATATTTGGCAAGGTAAAAAGTGTTAAAGAGGGTACAATCATTCCATTAAGTCAACTCAAGACACCAAACCCTAAGAGGAGGAAAATGACAATTTGCAGGTCATTCTCTAGAGATTCGGACATGGGCATCCATAGAAAAGGAAAGCACAAGTGGGGACCCACATAATTATCCCCCGAATCTTTTGAAAGTACTAGGAGGACTAGGTTATCATCATTGGCAAACTTGTCCCTATAACGGGCCTGAAAAAGGGTTTTGACTTTTATGGATACCCTTTTTCTCAAAACCTAGTTTTGCAGAATTTCCTAACACAAGAACTAGGTCGCCCATTCTGGTGTAAGTGTTCCCATGCAAATTTCTAACAAGTTTCATAATATTCTAGTGCTTTTCATTCACAAATCTCCATTCCCAGGTGCACAATCTATGTACTTTCATATTTTCGTTCAGTTTTGCATACATTTAGGTCATTTAGTTTAGCCTTGCCTTTAGTTTAGATTTACTTTTTTTCATTCCTTAGCTATATTAGTTTCACTTCATTTCCAGCATTCAACCACACTTATCACACACAACACAACCCAATCCAATCCCTTTCTTTGAATGCAACCACCAAAAGTGTCTTATCAACAAAACAGAAAGAGAGCTATTCCTAAACCAAGAGCTCCTAGGTGAAAAACCCTAAGGGCCTAGTAAGGGGTATCCTCTTTCCCTTGTAAGCATTAAACATTTTTGGTGGTTCATTTTGGTGAACCTGACCATCAACCATTTGTTAACCTTCTGATTTTGTATTTTATCATAGCAAATAACTTGCATTGCATTAAAAAATTTCATTGTTTGCATCCTAGGGTTTGTAAAAAATAGTGCATTAGTGAATGTTCATATTATATTTCACTTTGCAATACATTTTCATTAAGAAAATACAAAAAAAATTTGCATTTCCATTCTTTGTCTGCATCAGAAAATCATAAAAAGCATAAAAATGTGGACATCAAAGTCTGCAAATGGCTAGCACAACTCCAATATCCTCATAGAATAATACAACATTCTTCAAAATAAATGACAAAACTAATCCAAGCATGCAAAAAAGACATGAAGTATATCTATTCTATGGTGGATTGGTGCTATCCTTTGTCTAGAAAATAGCCCTTTCCCAACCCTTGATAAGCCAATGAGATGCTAAATGAACTCAAGTTGCCTATAATGAGGATGCTCAAATTGTAGATGAAAAATGAGAGAGAAGACATTGAATTTATAGGAAAGATTGAGAGAGGAGAAGCCAAGATTGAGCAATGTGGGACTAAAACCCAACAAATGAGAGAGAGCCACTTGTCACAATGGGATTGGCCCATGCTTGTGCAATTTTTGGCCAATGTGCCCATTTCAAATTTGAAAATGGCAATAAATGAATATGGTTGAGGGTTTTGGGGGGAATAGTGTTTCGCCAGAAAAGTCAAACAAGGGAGTTAATGAGGGAATATTCCTTGGGAATATACCTTTGTGAGGAAAATAAGTGTTTTAATAAATCAGTTTAAATGATTTATTGTGAAAGTGGATGAATCTAGAGGATTTAGATAATTAGAATTAAATTAATCAGGATTTGATTAATCTAATAGGAGTTTAGGTGATATGACATTTGATTTTAATTTTTGTTTTTGTTTTAAATCAAATGAGAGAAAAATGGATATGAGTGATTTAATTAAATATATATGATTTAATTAAATCAAGAACTATAGGAGATAATTAAGTAACTTGATTTATTTAATTAAAGAGATAAGCTTAGTGAAATAATTAAATTGGTTTATTTAATTAATAGATGAAATAATGTTGAATGAAGCATGATCAGATGCATGAGTAAATTTTTGATGTCTACATTTTTCCCCTCTTTGAAGCAATGTACTCATTGCATTGATTCAAAGAATGATGCTACTGACATCAAAATTAAAAAAAAAATTGATTTTTTCAGATGCCCCAGCGAAAAGAAATATGTTAGTACATTGCCCCCTTGAGAGGTCGAGCGAAAAGATTCGATTTGAGGTCGATCTCGCGACAAAGAGGTTCAAAATGGATGTATGGATGGTTAGACTATATGACCTATATGATAATGATGATGTAAATGAAATTTTTGGAAGATTCTTAGAATAGAAAATTTATATTATCCTAAACAACTTAAATTATTATGAAAATGAGATGGATGGTGTTGTCCTATGATGATATGACGTGATTATGCAAGATGCAAGATGGATGCAGGATGAATACATTGTTAGTATGGAAGAGGATAGAAGAAAGAGAGGGATCAACCCTTAAATTCAAGAAGATGTAGAAGTCCAAAAAGTCCACTAGTCATCAAGAATTTATTGGATATGATGATGAACAATGATGATATTTTTCTTATCCAAAGATGGGAGAGATAAAGAGCATAACCTTCTTTATGTTTGATAACACACATAGGTGTGATGCATCAAGTTATTAAGAACCAAAATGGCGTTGCACCTAGTGTGATGGAATTTGATTCATCAAATAGATAGGAGTACTTTTATTCACACTTGACAAACATAACCTTATTCAGAATACAGTTTAGATATTCTAGACATCACAGGCCAAAACATAAAAAGGTAAGCCTTCTTATGTGGTCAACAAGACACCTAAAACATCCTTCCTACAAACAAAACAAAGTATGGATGATGAAGTTATTTTACAAGAATATCCAACAAGCACAACAACTAAAAAGATAATGATCATTGCTCCATTCTTTTCTCTCTAAACCTATTTTTTTTAGGCATCATCGAGAGGTCCTTGGAATGAGCACAAAATAAGATAAGTCAACAAAGACCAAATAAAGTAAACAAACAAGCTAATGTTCTTCATACCGCGAGCCAAGGCTAAACTAATGTCGGGTACCTGATGCTTATGTCCATCATGGGAAGGATTCATCCCAGGACATGCAGTGATCAGGGTTTTGATGAGATTGATTTGGGTGATAAGCTATTAATACTTTGAGTTGACCAACTTGCTTGCTTACTGACTTAGGCTTAAGACTGTGACGATTAGGTGTTCACTTTGGAATCTGCAAAACTTGCATCTAACTGACTCACCAAAGGGTGAAGGTGGCGATTGACTTTATTATGAGTGATGACAAATCACAGGTGAAAGCAAGATGAAATGGGTGCACCATTTTGGATTTTTCAGATATTTGGATGTTTTTGATATTTTTTGAAATGTTTTAAGGTTGTTTTGATTTTTGGTTTTTTTCAATGTTTTTGGGTTTTGAATGATTTGGATGTTTTTGATTTCTGATTTTTTTGATGTTTTTGAAATTTTGATGAGTTTTTTGAATATTTTTTGGATTTTCGCATGATTTTGACGATTTCGATATGAATATGTGATGATATTAGTGCTTTGTTTTGGGATTTTGTTGAAAACCAAGCTTAATTTTAATCAATTGGATTGATGGATTGATAGTTTGATTAAGTGTCTTAAGTCAAACACAAGTGATAATGCACTTGTAAACTCTAGGAAGTTGTGTTATCCTAGAGTAAACTTGTACACGAAGGGGATGGTTTGACTAAGTTTGTTAATTCAACCAAGTTGATGATGGATTGGATAATTTGACTAAGTGTGTTAATTCAAATAAGATGATAATGCACTTTTAAACTCTAGGAAGTTGTGTTATCTTAGAAAAACTCGTACACAAGAGGGTGGTTTAACTAAGTGTGTTAAGTCAAAAAAGGTGATAATTGATTGGATTTGATTGATCAAGTTTTGATGAAGCTTGATTTGGAAAAAAATTGTTTTGATTATTTGTTGTAACATTGAAGTGCAAGATAGATGCAATTGATATTTATTGTTTGGATTGATGTTCAACAAAATATAAAGCTTGATAAGGAACATCTTCTTGTCAAAATATGCCATGGGATAGTGATTTGGATTCTAGGCTCACAAAATACTTGAGCAATTTGATGTCACATTTTTGCCAGTGTTTGGATCACCAAATAAGTTGGAGGATATAGATCAAGATTTATTCTCAAAGCAAGATGCAAATATCTGCCCCTAGTGTCTAGCAATGTTTGAATGGCCATTCGATGGAATCTTGGATAAGTGAATGGACGAATGGATATGGATCATCTTGCGATAATATAAGGGTGTTCAAATAGAGGAATGCTCATTCAGATAATGCTTTAAGGCAAAGATAACTTTGGGTAGGATGGGATCAATGAAAATGACCCATGTCAAGATGTTTACCACAAGAAAGTGTAAAGTGTACACCAAAGTTTGTCAAGATCAAGATAACTTGGAATATGGATGCAAATAGATGAAAATGGACTAGATAAATGGTTCCTGGATGAATGGATTTATTATGGATGGAATGTTGGATTTTATTATGGATGTGATAAGATGCTTTCTCTTGAACTAGCACATGTAGATGCTTGATTCTACACATAACACCTGTTTGCAAGGTTTTCATCGTGGTACCAGCCCAAAGTGTCGCCCAAGCGGTTTTCACTAGAAGACGATTTTTTTCTTTACTATTTTTCAATCCTTTTTATTTTTTATTTTTTATGGATTTTTATATTTTTTGATTTTTTTGTATTTTCTGAGAGATTTTAGGTTGATGTTGAACCAACTAATGTCATTGATGTAGATTCTTCTATCATAACATGCCACCGCTATCCTACTTGAATAATTTTCTTTGCCAAGATGCATGCACCTGAAAGAAAATTTTATGTTGGTCAAATATCCCTTTTGATGTTGGTCCCAGTTGGTGGATGGGGTGATGGTTGGATGAAGATTCATGACATGGCGGGTTGTAGTATTGGAATTGGTTTCATCATAAGGATCCTTCGTGCTCCCTATGTTGACGTTTTCTTGTGACAAAGTTTCCCCTAGTTTTGTAGTGGTATCCTTGATATGTTTATATCCCTTGCTTGTTGAATAACCAAGGCCTTGATGTTTAGGATTTCCAATAATCTGTAGTGGTTCTAGGATACCCTATTCATGCAGACCTAATCCTTTACCTTGATAATTCATCTGTTGAAAAATTTTATCTGCAATAGGATATGATTTACCTTGGAAACAAGGTGCTAATCCTTCTCTGCTTTATGGTGCATCTTCAAAAGTTACAACTTATTTATTGATGAGGTAGCTTTCCCTAAGAAAGGTGAGTGATCCAATTTTATAAGCGATTGGATCCTCCATATGCAGGATGACTTCCTAATTGATATCCTTGGCTTGATCTTGTGAGATATCAGATCGTAATGCTTCGTCAAAAAGTGTTGATGATTCATTGTCCCCATAAAACTCTTCCTTATGATTCACTTCAAGGGATGTTTCTAATTCACGACTTCTATAGAAACCTTCTTCATGAACTATTTTTGATATGTCTCCATAGGATGTTTCTGATTCATAACTTTTGTAGAAGTCTTCTTCATGTTCTATTTTTGATATGTCTCCATGGGATTTTTTTGATTTACAACTTATGTAGAAACCTTCTTCATGATCCACCTTTGGTATGTCTCTAGAATTTTCTATACTTTGATCATGTGTACAAATGTTAAGAGTAGGAGACTCTTGTTCCTTGGTAATGATGTCAAGAGTATGAGACTCTTATTTTGAATGAAGATCATCTACGTGACCATCCAAAGAAAGCATTTCATGGGTAGACGGAGGGGTGTGTGCTATATGGATGTGATCATCATTTGTGAATCTTGTATAGATAGAAGAGTGCCCATTAGATCATTATAGTATCTTGGAGATAAGAATTCTTGATCTTGAAAAATTTTGGAATTACTTTCAACATGGGTTGATTTCAAAGGATGGATTGCTTATAGTGGGTTCTTGGACATCATTCTTAGGCATGGAAAGTGGCTCAATATCCTTTTGATCTTTGAGGATTCCTTCACTATCTGTAATCATGAGTTCGAGGGATGTCAATATGCTTTGGGAGGGGCCATTGCTAGACCTTGGTGATAGATGTTTATCATGCTTTGAAATATGTTCTTGAGATATGTCTTCTAACTCATAAAGTGATGTAGAGGCATTGTCAACATGATCATTGGTGAATTTTTCTTGGATTATTTCAATAGGATCAAATAATGTTAAGACATCTTGGAATAGATCACTAAAAAGTGGCTCTTGATGAATGTTGAATTGATCAATGGATGGGCTAGACATATCTTCATAGTGCTCATTGATGGATTGATTTTGATCATTGTCTTCAATAGTTATGGTGGAGAGATTGTCAACACTATCACTAGTGGTTGAATTCTAATTATTGTCCCCAATAGCTATTAGCTTTTGATCAATCAGATCTTGGATGAGATTTTTGAATCGAATACAATCTGAAGTTGGGTGTCCCTTTACTTT
The DNA here is from genome assembly GCA_007115665.2 of Sequoiadendron giganteum. NCBI lineage: Eukaryota > Viridiplantae > Streptophyta > Pinopsida > Cupressales > Cupressaceae > Sequoiadendron > Sequoiadendron giganteum. The sequence goes on along the minus strand of CM021110.1, from coordinate 419,885,980 downwards.
GTGAAAATCACAAAAGTGCTTCTCGTCATACCCTAGTGGTTTCACCATGGGTTCTTGATAATTCACATAACTGGGGATTTTGATGAGATTTTCTCAAATTAGCCATTGCAAGACCGATTCGATTGGTTCCCCAAGTGGTGTGTATTTTCATTTGTTACCTTATGAAATTTAAAATTTAAATTGACCTTATGGTGATTGATTTTGGAGATGTGGTGATTGAGTTTGTTTTTTATGTCATTGATCTTGATATCCAATTTCTTGACATTGGAGATATTGTTCTTGATGTGATTGTGGAGACAACTCAATGCTTTGATGACATGGTTCAACCAATAGATGAGTGTATTGATTTTGGGGTGGAGATGTCTCTTGGCACAATGGATCAAATACTTTGGTAAGAAAAGTAATTTGATCTTGATTTGGATCTTGACACCCTTGATATAGTTGAATTGGTTGTTGAGCAAGCGTATTTGGCACGTATACTTGTGGTGTTTTTCTGAGATCATGGACTAGTTGATTCTGGATAATGCTCTGATTTGGTACGATGTTTAGATTTGGCATTATAGGTTGAATTTGAATGTTGTTGTGGTTGGGCATCATATCCCCTTGATTTAGGTAACTTAGATTTTGCATGGTGTTACCTTGACTTGAATCAACATATGGATTTTCCAATATACTGCTAGGATTTTGAACAACCTTGGTTTGATTTGCAAGCATATCTATCCCAAATTTTACCAAGTGCGGATTCGAATTGGTCATGTTTGACAAACTTGAAACTGACATGTATGGATTTGGTGGGATAGTGTTGTTTAGAAGAGGACTCATGCATTGATTGTTTGGTAGATAGATTTGAAGATTTGGACTTGGATTTAAATCTGCCATTGGGAAAGGTGTTCCAAACTTTAGATTGGGCATACTCACATTTGTATTTTTGAAGTTTGGAGGAGATAATGATGTCGTGCATAAATGTGATTTTCGATAATCAATTAGCATTGAGAGATTTGGATAGTCTGGTTGACTCAAATTACTCATGATGGATGAATCAAGTTTAAACTCCATGTTTTTCTTGTGTTTTGATCTTGTTACAAAATTGAACCTCTAAGGTGTTTAGGACCAATGATGAGATGGAGGATGAAAGTGTGATTGATATGGGTGTTTGAACTTTTAGAAACTTTGGATCAATGCTAGACTTTAGGACTTGGTTTGGTTTGATTTTGAGGATAGTTTGACTAGGTGTGTTAAGTCAAACAAGGTGATGGTGAACTTGTAAACCCTAGGAAGTTGTGTTATCCTAGAGAAAACATGTATAAGAGGATGAATTGGCTAAGTGTGTTAAGCCAATCAAAGTGATCATGAACTAGTATACCTTAGGAATTTGCATTATCCTAAAGGTAAACTTGTTCAAGAGGATTGATAACTTGACTAGGTGTATAACTCAAATGTAATGATGTTGATTTTGCCTTTAAGTTTAGCATGGATGATATTTCAAAGTTCTTAAATGTTTGTTGGTGAGATGAAAATTTGATTGATGTTTGAGATGGGTGAAGTGTTTGACTTGATCCTAGATGAACCTGAGATGACTTTGCTTATAGGACCAAGATGGTGAAGAACATGCTTTTCCCTAAGAGTAATTCAAACCCAAAAAACCAAAGTTCACATGAAAACCATATGACCCAAAAGAGAACAAGCACATGTTTGGTTCAATTTTATGTTATCTTGTTTAGATTCAGTTCCTTTTCACAGAAGCACTTTCTTGATTATGTTTTCAAACTGAATGTCCAATGTCCTAACTTTATTTTATCCCACAAAGTGTATCATGTGGAAATCAAGGAAATCAAGGCAAAGGTTATCTATTGTTGACTTTAGGGAGAAAATAGAGGTATAAATTCAAACATTTAGAAGCCTCTAAGGATAGAATCCCTAGGGAAAGCAATAACACTTGAATTTTGTCAATGGTATTTGCTTCCTAAAGGGTTTGAAATTTTGATGATTTGTTGAATGTTTTTTTTCAACTATTGGATCCAAGAAAAGTGTTTTCGATTCCAAGGACATGTACAACCCTGGTCTAGAAAAAGGAAATATTTGTCAGGTTCCCACTTGGATAAATCTAACTACACGTATTTAGTGTGGATGATTAGATGCTTGACTACACAGGCTCCCCCTTATAGTGCACTTGCTTCTTGGGTTAGCCAAGCATCAGTACCCATGAATCTCCCATGGAATACTTTTCATCTCTACAAAAACACTAGATGTATACGTGGGGCAGCTTCAGAGGACATGACCTCTTGCACCAACAAATATAAGGTATTTTTGACTTCTAAACAAAATTTTGTAGTAAGGGCATCCAGTTTAGGGGTTGCAATGATAAAATCCTTGTGAGAGATCTCCCTGTACTAACGTACTCATTTCCACTGGGGCATCTGAAAAACCAAAGAATTTTTTTAATTTCGATGCCGGCAACATCATTCTTTGAACCAATGCAACGAGTACATTGCTTCAAAGAGGGGCAAAATGTAGACATGCAAAAATAACATCATACATCCCGCTCTAACCATTCTACTATTAATCAATTAAAATATTTATTGATTAATTTCCTAAGGTTCATTAAATAAATCAAATTATTTAATCTTTAAGTTCTTCTCATTTGATTTAATAAATCAAACTGATTTAATCAAATGTCAAAATCCCTAAAATCTCCTAACTTAATTAATCTAAATTAATTAACTTCTAATCATGATTATCATTCTCCAGCTTTTGACTCAACCAGAGTCAAATCCAAACTCCTAACTAACCCACCCACTTGCACCAATAAATCATTTATTTGATTTATAATTCCTCTAATTACATTCAAAATGGAATATTCTTCCATTTTGAATCTTCCCCCCAAAAAGGGACTTGTCCCTTCCAACAAGGTTTTAAATGCTATTTGCACAAGTCAACATAGCATTTATTACACCTTTCATCCCCCCAAAACATGTCAAGTCATTTCAAATTCAAATTTGAAATTGGCACATTGGCCAAGACTTGCACATTCCTCACCCTCTCACAGCTTGACAAGTGTCATATTTTCATTGGCCCATGAATGATCCCACATTCATCAATTTGGCCTCTCCTCTCTTCAAGTTCAACTATAAGTTGAATGCTTCTCTCTTTCAATCAACAACAGCCACATTTGAAAGCACTTGCACTATAGGCAACTTGAGTTCAAGCATCTCATTGTCTATTTCACCTAGCTTATCAAGGATTGGGAAAGGGCTCTTTCACATACTCAAAGAGCACCAATCCAATATGGGATAGTTTTATTTCATATCTTACATGTTTTTGTTCATGTTTAGTTACAATAAATTATGAAATAATATCTCATAAGGATGTGATTTCTGTTATTTTGTTTTTATCATGTTACCAACCAAATTTGTAGATTTTCATGTCTTACAAATGGCACTAGAGGGAGGGCTATATCCATGATAGTTTCAGCATTCGGTTTTAGTTTTAGCATTCAAATTCAGATTGAATCTCTCTAATAGCTTATGCCAGTTTAACATTCAATTTCATTTGCTAAAAGGTTTCAAAAATCTAATGTCTGTTGTCTATACTTCTGCATTGTTGTGCTCTTTACTTTTATGACTGCATTCTATCATTCTATTAATAAATTTCTTATTTCATTCCTAAGAACAATTGTATTCACGTTTTGCATGTCTTGTTGTGAACTCCCAAATTCGAAACCTTGTCCAACTTCACATGTTTGTCTAAGCTCAAACCTTGAATCAATGGATTCAGTGGTGCTTCATGAGTCTTGGCATTAGTTTAGTCTAGGCAGAATTTTGATCTGCTCCTGTCCCATCAAATGATACTTGATTGAAGTGGAATAGAAAAAGTGTTTATGTAATGAAAGTTTTAGGTAGGCGGTTGCAGAAGGTTCAAGATCCAAATTATGCACCATAGATTTTATTCAGATAAAAACGAGATTATGGACAAAATACAGCAAAAAAAAAAAAAAAATAGAAAATATGTTGTCTCTTTCTTGAATTTCTTTCTGTCAAAGCATATGGGAGCTTTGAAGAAAGCAGTCGTGTAATATACTATAGTCATGTTTGTCCTAAAATGAATGATTCTAATTCCTCTTGCAACCCATCTTTGGTGATGAGACATATCTAACTGCGCAGTTATGCATTTTTATTTTTTTATGTTTTGCGTGTTACCCCAGTCCATGCAGAGGGGTTCTCATCAGAGGCATTCTAGTTGCCTAACACATTATCTGGGTGTTGCACTATGTCGGTCTCGAATGCCATCAGTGCAACGCCATCCTTGTTCATACTCAATGCATTCTTAAATCTCATGTGTAAGATAACAACCCACACGAACAGTTTTCTTATGAATCTGCATGCCATTCCTTACTGCCTTTATCCTCGGTCTATCTCAATATTAGAGCAACACCAAAGTCATTAAACATGCCATTCCTCATTCTCCTTGTTGAGTGAGTCTATCACAACAACAACCGATCATCTTTCCTAAAAATTCTTAGCTACTTCTAATAGTAGAGAAACTTTCTATAATCGCCACACCAGTTTCATCGTGTTCTATAGATATATTAGATTCTTGATGATAACATACTTACATACTTAGAGAATCCTCGGTTGCCAATAAATCTGCAATTTGTATAGCTCCAGGAATGTGATCTTCATACTATAGTGAGCACGCTGACATGGTGATGCGCAGATAAGTAATGTTGCTTTCTTTTAAATTCCATTCTCATTACTTTGGGAAATTCAAAGCACAGAACTGGTAGTTTTGTGGTATTTAATCAACAATTGCATGCATACAAGTTCCTTTGACTCATGCTATCATTAGGGAAAACACGTGCTTCCTCTAGTTGCACTTTGGCTACAATGAGTTTGGCGCACCATTCACTGTTATGTAGAGAGTTCTATAGAAAACCTGAATTGAATTCTCTGCCACACAAACATTAGTATAGCTATTTTATTTCAAAGCAATAAAGGCGCACCATTCACTAGAATTCAAAGATTTAGCTTCTAACAGTAAATATCTTTCAGGCGCGCCATCATTTATGAGGGTGGGATTGTTAGAGTGATTGATTTGATCTGCGTCTTGACTGCTTCTCCACGCATTATCTGGCTGATTCCGGATGTCTGAACAAGTTGTCAAAAAGACAAATGTGATTGCAAGCTATCAAAAAGTCTTTGTTGTCGGTGATTGGTCTTCTTCTTATCGTGGAAGACAATAGAATCCTCTGTTTTGGTCATGAATTCACTGCATCTATCAGTAAAGTCACTTCAATTGTTGCTTCCTTTTAAATGCATCATAATTATCTACAATGACCTCTTCCTGGCACAACCATCCATGAGAGTAATGCGATTAACAGATGAGTAAAAATCGGTGATTTAAAATAGATACATGCAGGAGGACTGTCAGTTTTCATAAAAGTTGTTTGCTATCAGGTAGTGTGAGGAATGAATTCACAATTAATTTCTCTTTATTTTATTGTTTTATTGAAACACATTGAATCTCTATTCGAAGCACATTTATATTAGAAAATGGCAAGGTACTTTATTGGAACACATGTATGGTGAAAATGCATTTATTGAAACACATTTATGTGGGAACACATTTTAAATATTTTGTGGACAAGAATTCAAGAAAAGTTTTATGCGTACATCTTAAGCAAGGGGGGGTAAGCCTTGTGAAAACCAAGGATAACTTCGACAGATTAAAGTCATAGAATGGGTTCTATGTTGAGGGTTATAGATCTTGTTAAGATTCTGTGCTAACACTTGCCCTTCCAATTGCAGATTTGTATAGTTTGAATTAATAATTGTAGGATTCTTATGAATGCTTTATTTATTAGTTCAAAATATTTAGTCTTTACATTTGAAATCATTTAAGTTAAGATATGAATTTTATTGAATAACTTGATACTCAGATGTTTCCTTTTATCTTGTAGGAAAGGAAGGAAGAGCGATCTCATTTTCACAAGGAAATGTGTAACATTAAAGCATCTTTGAAGCAAGATTGAAGCCTTAAAGCTTGAAATTTACAAAGCATTTTTAAATGCTAGAGCATTCATTTTCTACCTTTGTTTTCTATTTTGAACCAACTCACATTTCTTTTTGGGTTTAAAATTAACCATTTGACTTGATCTTTTCAGCTTGGTTAAAAATTGAACTTAGAGACACTTACTAGATTTCAATTTGGGATTAAAATTGAACAAGGCAACCTTCACACTTGGATTTTGGTGCTTAAAATGAATTCATCATTGCTTTTTGGACTTAAAATGAACAACTGTTTGTCATATTTTGCAATCTTTTTCACAAAGTAATATCATCCAAAAGACGTATGTGCTTCTCTCGCGCTTCACGGCGACCTTGGGAATCAAAAGTCTTTTTCTGATATTAAGTTGTGAAAAATATTGCCTCCACACTTCAATGTGGGATCTAAAATTGAACAGAACATGCGAGTGTGAGCACGATATATTGCGGAGGTTCTCCCCTTTGTTTTTCAATGAAGGTTGTGTGAACGACGGGATATGTTAGCTCGCTATTGTTTAACTTAGAGGGCCTGCCTTGTGGGAAAAAGTAAACACCCAAGGGAACGACCCAACCGGGAACACGCTAAAGCCAAGCGACTTCCACCTGGGATATAAGTGTGGATATTGGAACAAAGGCCAATATCACGAGGATTATTCCGACGAGATGGATAGCAATGGACTCTTGCCGATGTTGGATAATCCCCCACGAACGGAATGCCCGAATTAGAACCCCTTGTTTAGAAATTGGTCAAAACCTTGTCTATCTTGTTGATGCAAGAGGTCATGTCCTCTGAAGCCGCCCCACATAACATGCAGTCTTGTTGTGGAAATGGAAAGTATGCCATGGGAGATTCATGGGTACTAATGCTTGGCTGACCCGAATAAGTGAGTGTCGTGGAGGGGAGCCAGTGTGGTCAAGCATTTAGCCATTCGCACAGGATATGCGCAGCTGGATTTATCCAAGTGGGAACCCAACAAGATATTGCCTCATCATCCTAGGATTGTAAAAAGTGCTTGGAATCAAAAACACTTTGCTTGGATTGAAAACATCGAAAAACAAACATTCACAAAAACCTTGAAATTTCAAACACCTTGTGGGGAACAAATACCTATTGACGAACTTGCCCACTCTTGCTTTCCCTAGGGATCACATTCCTAGAGGTTTCTAAGTGTGCAAATTCTACCATCATTTGTTTCCAATAAGGATAAACATAAGGAACTTTTGCCCTATTTTCCTCGATTTCTGCATAAAGGACCTTGTGGGATGAGAAAGAGAATGGGACACTAGACATATAGTTTGAAAACCTAAGCAAGCAAGTGTCTTGGATAAAAAGAACCTCATTTAACCAAGATAAAAGAAAAATTTGATTACACATGTGTTTTCTAACATGATCAAAATCCCAAAACCGAAGTTCAAAAAGCTTAGTGTGAAAGCTAGTGAGGAGCATCTTGAGAGACTTTTTGAGTTCAGAATATAGCGTGTTCTTCAACACCGAGGTCTTGTAAGCAGAAGTGTCATCTAGGTCAAGTCTAGGATCAAATTCAATCACTTTCATCCATCTGTCAACCATCAACATCAATCAAATTCCCATCTCACCAACAACTCTTGGAAACTTTGTAAACATCTTTTATGCTAAACTCTTAGGCGAAATCAAATCACTTTGTTTGACTTAACACAGCTAGTCAAACCATCATCCTATACACAAGTTCTCTCTTGGATAATACAACTTCCTAGGGTTTACGAGTTCATCTTGTTTGGCTTAACACACCTAGCCAAATTATCAAATCATCACCTCGTTTGACTTGACACACTTAGTCAAACTACCATCTTGTAGGAGTTCACTCTTGGATAACACAACTTCCTAGAGTTTTACGATTACATTCATCACTCTTGTTTGACTTAACACACCTAGTCAAACCATCAATCCAATCATGAATCAATCAATTCAAAGTCCTAAAAGGTTTAGCATTCCCTTCAAAGTTTCTTTAAGAGTTCCATTCATCCATATCACTCATCTTTCGATTATCTCATCCTCATCATCATTTTGATCCTTCAATTATCCTAGTTCTTCACTTCTTTGAACTTAAGGTTTAGATCGATCTAAAGGATTAGAGGTTCATCTCTTACATTCTTGAAAATTGATCTTCATTTTATGGTTCAAACTCGAATATAAATTTGATCCATCCATCATGAGCAATTCGATCCAACGAAACTATCCAAGCCTTGCAATACCATTTGATTATAAAAGCTTGTACAATGCATAAATGGGAGCATTATCTCATACAAACATCAATGGTACAACGAATGTGAGTATGCCCGATCCAAAGTTTGGAACACCTTTCCCAATGATAGATTTAAATCCAAGTCCAAATCTGCAAATCTATCAACCAAACACTCAATGCATGAGTTTTCCAAACAACAGTATCCCACCAAATCCATACATGCCAAGTACAACTTTACCAAACATGACCATTTCAAATCCACACTTGGTAAACTTCGGGGTCGACATGTTTGCAAATCCCCCTAATGTTGTTCAAAATCCTAGCAATATATTGGCAACTCCATATGTTGATTCAAATCAAGGTAACACCATGCAAAATCAAAGTTACATAAATCAAGGCAATATGATTCCCAACCACAACAATATTCAATTTCAATCTATCATGCCAAATCAAAACATCATACCAAATCATCCCATTTTGCCATCGATATCACAACAACAGATGGAAACCATCCAAGCAACCCCAACAATCAAAACCATTCCCATTCCACCACCACCACCACCACCGCCAAAACACAACACGACCAATTCATTCTCCATCATGTTTCAAGCCGCTCAAGAAGCTTCCCGCACAAAGGCACTCCAATCCCAACAAGCTACACAGCTAGTTGCTCAGCAAGCACAAGCGGCTCAAGTAGCCCAACAAGCGCAAGCGCAAGCAGAATTCTACGCACTATTGCAATCAATCCAAGAAGAAGTAGCACAACAAAGAGCCCAACAAAAAGCTTTGTTGGCACAAAAACAACATGACCAACAACAAGCGTTGTTGGCTCAGCAGCAAACGCATGCCTTACTCACTCAACAAAGCTTGCAACAGATTCCCACCGCAATTGTTGAAAACAATGATCAAGATCTATCCATCAATGAACACATTGAAGATGTTCCCATCTCATTCAATGATCAATCCATCAATGAGCACATTGAAGATATGTCTACCCCATCCAGTGATCAAATCGTCGTTCATCAAGAGCCACTTTTTAGTGATCTATTTCAAGATGTGTTACAATTATTTGATCCCATTGACATAATCTACGATCCATCAACCAATGATCATATCAAAAATGTCTCTACATCGCCTTGTGAGTTAGAGGACATATCTCAAGAACGTATTCCAAAGCATGATCAAAATCTTCCATCAAGGTCTAGCAATGGCCCTTCCAATGACATATTGACATCCTTCGACCTCACGATTGAGAATAGTGAAAGAATCTTTGACACTACACTTGATCCAAATCGATTCAAAGAACAAGTGGATATTAATCCACTTCCCATGCCTAAGGACGATGTCCAAGAACCCCTTGTAGACAATCCATCCTTTGAAATTGACTCATGTCAAGAATGTGATCAAAAGCATGGCGAAAGCAATTCCAGAGTTAGTCAAAATCAAGAATTTGTATCTCCGAGATACTACAATGATCTAATGGGCACTCTTTTATCTGTACAAGATGTCGCAAATGATGACAACATCCACATAGGACATACTCCTCCATCTACCCATGAGATGCTTTCTTTGGATGGACACGTGGATGATCTTCAAAAACAAGAGTCTCATACTCTTCAAATTATTACCAACGAACAAGAGTCTCCTACTCTTAACATTTGTACACATGATCAAGATGTAGACAAATGTAGAGACATATCAGAAATGGGTCAGGAAGACAGTTTCTACATAAGTCGTGAATCAGAAACATCCTATGAAGTGAGTCATGAGGAAGACTTTTGTGTAGACAGCGAAGCATCAACACTTCTTGAAGAAGCACTACAATCTGATATGTCACACGATCAAGTTGAAGATATCAATCAGGCATTCATCCCACTTATGGAAGATCCTATCACTTATAAACTTGGATCACTTACCTTTGTAAGGGAAAATCATCTTATCAATAAAGAAGCTGACACTTTTGAAGGTCCACGACAGAGCAAAGAAGGAGCAACACCTTGTTTCCAAGGGAAATCATATCCTTTTGCAAATCAAATGTTTCAACAGATGAATTATCAAGGCAGAGGATTAGGCCTACATGAACAGGGTATCCTCGAACCAGTGCAGATTTTTGGCAATCCTAAGCATCAAGGCCTTGGTTACTCAACAATTAAGGGATCTCAACATATTAGTAATACTATCACCATACTGGGGGCAACTTTATCTCGAGCAAATGTCAACATAGGGAGCATGAAGGATCCTTATGATGAAACTGATGCCAATACTACAACCCGCCATGTCACGAATCTTCATCCACCTATCACCCCATCCACGAATTGGGACCAACGTCAAAACAAAGACTTGAATCGAAGCATACAAAATAGTATCAAAGAAAAAGAAGCTAAGAAGCATATTGGAAAAATCAAATACAAATGGATACCAAAAAATACAAAGAAAAATTATCCCTATCAAACTCCATTAGTCGAAGAAACTATGGGGCAAAATAAAAATGGGGCAAGTATCCATCAAAGATTTCCACAAAGGAAAAAGCAGGCTTCTCAAGCAGCGTACAAAGTGTATCAAGCAGTTGGTCCAAATTCCATGCACACTTCCATATCCACCCATTATTGCTCATCTTCCCAAGTTTGGAGAGTCAAAGGTTCCAAACCATCCACCAATCCATCTTTTACTCCTAAACACAGTCCATCCACGCCTCCACGCATGATATCCAATTCTCACATTGACCATGTATTGGCATTGACCCTTCATCATAAGGATTCAGAAGGCACTCTATTGCGATGTGCACACAAAGACAGAGTTAACTCTGGTATCAGCAAAGTAGAACAAATTTCTCAAAGGTTGCATTCAAGTGCACATATCTTGGCAAGACAACTTCTACAAGCAGGATATCGATGGCACATTATGACAGAAGCATCAACATCAGCACCACCAGGTGGTTCAGCATCAGCTTAAAATCTCTCAGAAAATACAAAAAAATCAAAAAAATGTCCTGAAAAAATGGTCACCTTGATGAAAACCTGGCAAACAGGCATCTTGGTGACAACAAAAAAATCAAAATATACAAAAAAATCGAAAAAAATCAGAAAAAGGATTGAAAACACTAAAGAAAAAAATCGTCCTCCAGCGAAAACCACTTCGGTGGTGCTTTGGACAGGTACCATGATGAAAACCTGGCAAACAGGCGTCATGTGTAGAATCGAGCATCTACGTGCACCAGTTCAAGAGAAAGCATCTTATCACATCCATTATAAGGCCATCATTTGAGCCGTATCATTCATTCACCCATGAACTATTTATCCAACCCATTTTTATCCATTTGCATCCATACTCCAAGTTATCTTGATCTTGGAAAATTTTGGTGCACACTTTACAGTTGCTTATGGTAGACATCTTGACATGGGTCATTTTCATTGATCCCATCCTATCCAACATTATCTGAGCCTTCAAGCATTATCCGAATGAGTGTTCCTCTATTCGAACACCTTATCTTATCGCAAGATAATCCATATCCATTCGTATCCAAGAATTCACCCAGGGTCGGTCAAACATTGCTAGACACTGGGGGCAGATATTTACATCTCGCTTCAGGAATAAATCTTGATCTATATCTTCCCACTTATGTGGTGATCTGAACATTGGAAAACATAAAATCAAATTAGTCGAAGTACTTGTGATCCAAAATCCAAGTCACTAGCCCATGGCATATTTTGACAAGAGGACATTCTTTATCATGCTCTATCTTTTGTCGAACATCAATCCAAACAATTCATATCAGTTGCGTCTAGTGCGCACATCAGCGTTGCATCAAAATCATCAAAACAATTTTCTTCCAAATCAAGCTTCATCAATCTTGATCAATCGAATCCAATCAATCATCATCTTGTTTGACTTAACACACTTAGTCAAACTATCATCTTGTGCACGAGTTTACTCTAGGATAACACAACTTCCTTGGGTTTACAAGTTCATTATCATCACTCTATTTGGCTTAACACACTTAGCTAAATTATCAAATCCATCATCGCCTTGTTTGGCTTAACACACCTAGCCAAATTATCCTTTTTGTACGAGTTTACTCTGGGATAACACAACTTCCTGGAACTTACGAGCGCATTATCACTTTTCAAACTATCAATCCATCAACCTGATCGATCAACATTAAGCTTGGTTTTCAACAAAATCCCAAAACAGAGCACTGATATCATCACATATCCATATCCAAATCATCCAAATCATGCGAAAAAGTCAAAAACATTCAGAAAAACTCATCAAAAAATTCAAAACATTCAAAAAATCCATCAAAAATTTCAAAAACATCTAGAAAATTTATCAGAAAAACCAAAAACATTCAGAAAAATCATCAAAAATCCAAAAACATGTCGAAATATCAGAAAATCTTCAAAAATTTCATCATTAAGTCTTGTCAGTTTTTTTCTACCTTGTCGAACTACGTCGTCTCTGAGCTTGAACGTAGGAAAGGTTGATCTTTGATCATCCCCCGAGACAGTTTGCGTCCGTCGCATTGGCATCCATTTGCCCATCTAGTTAGGCGTCTGTCGCATTGGCATTCGTTTGCTTATCTTTTCTTTTACAATCAGGTTCGTCCTTATGCATTCGTCGCATTGGCAATCTGTTTGCCCATTCATTTATGCGTCTGTCGCATTGGCAATCCATTTTCCCATTTATTTATGCATCTGTCGCATTGGCAATCCATTTTCCCATTCATTTATGCGTCCGTCGCATTGGCATCCGTTTGCCCATCTAGTTAGGCGTCCGTCGCATTGGCATTCGTTTGCTTATATTTTTTACATTTAGGTCATTCTTTATGCGTCCGTCGCATTGGCATCCATTTTCCCATCTATCTCATCCGCAGTCAAGTCAATTGACACAAAATCCAAAAAACATTGGAAAATCTTGAAAATACCAAAAACATTTGTAAAACATCTAAAAATTCTAAAAACAGCCTCAAAACATTTGAAAAAACCAAAATGGTGCATCCATTTCATCTCGCTTTCACTCGTGGTTTTCATCACTCATAATAAATCATCGTCATTTTCACCCTTTGGTGAGTTAGTCAGAAACAAGTTAAGCAGGTTCTAAAGTGAACGCCTAATCATCAGAGTCTCAAGTCTAGATCCGTAAGTCAACAAGTTGCTCAACTCGGAGTATCAATAGCTTATCACCCAATCAGTCCTACCAAAACCCTAATCACTACATGTCCTAGGATGAAGCTTTCCCACGATGGACATAAGCATCAGGTACCCCACATCAGTTTAGCCTGGCTAGCGATACGAAGAACATTAGCTTGTTTATTTACTTTATCTTGGTCTTTTTTGACTTATCTTATTTTGCGCTCATTCCAAGTACCTCTCGATGATGCCTAAACAAAATAGGTTTAGAGAGAAAGGAATGGGGCAATGATCATTATCTTTTTATCTGTTGTGCTTGTTGGATGTTCTTGTAAAATAACTTGGCGAATACTTGCTTTGTTGGGTCCGTCCTAGCAGGGTTTCCGTATGTCAAGTGTGAACAAGAGCACTCCTATCTGATTGTCGAGTCAGAGTCCATCACACTAGGTGCAACGCCATCCTGGTTCTTAATACCTTGATGCATTGCCCCTATGTGTGTTATCAAACATAAAGAAAGTTACGCTCTTTATCTCCCATTCCTGGATAAGCAATACATCATCTTTCATCATCATCTCTAATAAAGTTGGCTTGTTGAACTTCTACATCTTCTTGGATTCAAGGGTTGATCCCTCTCATTCTTCTATCCTCTCTTGTTCTTCCATCCTCTTTCACTCTAACAATGCATCCATCCTGCATTTGCACTCTCATCCTGCATAATCATGTCATATCATTATAGGACAACATCATCCATCTCATCCATCTCACATGCATCGCATAATCATTTAACATGCTTAAAATAATATAGATTTGTTATTCTAAGCATCTTCCGAACATATCATTTAAATCATCATTATCATATAGTCTCATCATCCATACATCCATTTTGAACCTCTTTGTCGTGAGATCCACCTCAAATTGAATCTTTTCGCTTGATCTCTCGAGGGGGCAATGTACTAATGTACTCATTTCCACTGGGGCATCTGAAAAACCAAAGAATTTTTTTAATTTCGATGCCGGCAACATCATTCTTTGAACCAATGCAATGAGTACATTGCTTCAAAGAGGGGCAAAATGTAGACATGCAAAAATAACATCATACATCCCGCTCTAACCATTCTACTATTAATCAATTAAAATATTTATTGATTAATTTCCTAAGGTTCATTAAATAAATCAAATTATTTAATCCTTATGTTCTTCTCATTTGATTTAATAAATCAAACTGATTTAATCAAATGTCAAAATCCCTAAAATCTCCTAACTTAATTAATCTAAATTAATTAACTTCTAATCATATTAATCATTCTCCAGCTTTTGACTCAACCAGAGTCAAATCCAAACTCCTAACTAACCCACCCACTTGCACCAATAAATCATTTATTTGATTTATTATTTCCTCTAATTACATTCAAAAGGGTATCAAAATGGAATATTCTTCCAATTTGAATCTTCCCCCCAAAAGGGACTTGTCCCTTCCAACAAGGTTTTAAATGCTATTTGCACAAGTCAACATAGCATTTATTACACCTTTCATCCCCCCAAAACATGTCAAGTCATTTCAAATTCAAATTTGAAATTGGCACATTGGCCAAGACTTGCACATTCCTCACCCTCTCACAGCTTGAAAAGTGTCATATTTTCATTGGCCCATGAATGATCCCACATTCATCAATTTGGCCTCTCCTCTCTTCAAGTTCAACTATAAGTTGAATGCTTCTCTCTTTCAATCAACAACAGCCACATTTGAAAGCACTTGCACTATAGAAAACTTGAGTTCAAGCATCTCATTGTCTATTTCACCTAGCTTATCAAGGATTGGGAAAGGGCTCTTTCACATACTCAAAGAGCACCAATCCAATATGGGATAGTTTTATTTCATATCTTACATGTTTTTGTTCATGTTTAGTTACAATGAATTATGAAATAATATCTCATAAGGATGTGATTTCTGTTATTTTGTTTTTATCATATTACCAACCAAATTTGCAGATTTTCATGTCTTACACTCCCAACCCTTACAACAAGGGCTTTATGCATCATAAAGATACTAAGGGAGATTTATCATGCACGGCTTCCCATTGTCCATGGCTTTTATCATGAACACAAATTTATATAGCGGTTTGGAAGAGTTTGGCATTAGCCCGTTACCGCTTGAGTCATTCCCTTGGGGTGAGTACTTTTTCCCACCAAGCCAGGCTCTCTAAAGGTGCACAATAGTGATTAAGTGCATTCGTAGTTCGATCATCTTTGTTTGCGTGAACAAAGAAAGAACACTCACAATGCCTTTTTCTCACACTAAACAAGTTTGTTCAATTTTGCATTCCCAAATAGAAATGTGAAGGCAATTTTTTTGACAACTTAATATCACAAATGAATTTTGATTCTCAAGATCATCGTGAGGCATGAGAGAAGCGCATACGCCTTTTAAATGATATTAATTTGTGAAAAATATTGCAAAACAAAAAAAACACTTGTTCATTTTAGACCTCAAAAGAAGTGATTTTGATTCATTTTAAATCACCAAAAGAAGATGTGAAAGGTGTCTTGTTCAATTTTAAGTCCAAATCAAAATCTAGTAAATTTCTAAGTTTATTTTTAACCAACTTTGAAAAGATCAAATTAGTGCTTGATTTTAATCCCAAATAGAAAAGTGAGTTAAGTTAAAATAGAAAATGAGAGTATAAAATTAAAGCTCTAGATTGTTAAAACAAGCATTAAAAAATTCTCTCTTCCAAGTTTTGATTTGAAGAAAATTTCCAACTCCACTCTATTCGCCTTCATTTTCGCTTGATTCCAAATTCAACCTCTTAACCTTTGTTTGAATCGGATGTTCAACTTCTAATGCCAACCTTGATGTCAACCTTGATGTCAACCTATAAAAAATTCAAAATTAGAAACTTAAGTATGACACTCATCTCGACAAAATTAATGATTATTTATCATAAATGAATACACAAAACAAATGCACTCAAATGACAACTTTTAATGAAAAAGGTCCCCTTTGTGAAAATTTGCAAGATAAGTCCAAATCATGCCTTAATGATCTACTAAATGCACAGGAAAGCTTTATCGATGATTTTTAGAGAATGCGAACCCAAAAACTAGAATACATTGATAGCATAAGTGACTTATTGGAAATGTCAATAGTATCACACATATCTTGAATATGACAATTTCATAAAGACCAATCAATGAAAAATGGAAGCCTTCAATCTAAAATGTGAATACATGACTATCGAATTTCGATAAATGTGTGTAATGCTAAGAAAAAAAAACCAATGCTTCCATACCAAATACATTCACCTCTTTTCTATGCCAAGTGTGTAGGATGCTAAATCTGCATTTGCTCAAAAACAGCAACAAACATTAGTATTGTTAGTTAAATCAAACAAACCAAATAGAGCATCTCTATGAAATATTTGATCATGCCTAAGATAACAAGATAATTAGAACAAAAACAACTAAGTAAAAGCATAAGCAAGATCAAACTCTATTCCATAGCGGGAGTGGTGCCTCTTGAAATGTAGAAATATAGTGCTTTCCCACCCCCTGATAAGCAAGATTGTCAAGATGATAGATGATGAAGAGAAAGATTGATTCTCAAATGAAGAGAGTGACCTTGCATGAAATGTGTTGTTGTGTTGTCCTCAAATTTCTATTGTAGTTGTTTTGGATAAATGCTTTGTATTTTATAGATTCAAGGGTAGGAGATTGAGAGATTTTGAATGAATGTGGGATTATTCACAAGCCAATGACAAGATGACATTTGTCAAGGTGTGAGAGGGTGAGGAATGTTCAAGTCTTGGCCAATGTGGCAATTTGAATTTTGAATTTGCATGAAAAGACATGTTTAGGGAGGATGAAAGGTGTATTAAATGCCAAGTTTGACTTGTGTAAGAGATGTGTAAGAGCATTTAATGCTTTGTTGGAAGGGACAAGTCCTTTTTACGGAGATTCAAATTGAAAGAATATTCCCTATTATGCCATATTTGAAAGAAATTAGAGTAATTAATAAATCAAATAAATGATTTATTGGTGCAAGTGGGTGGGTTAGTTGAGAGTTTATATTTGACTCCAGTTGAGTCAAAAGCTAGAGAATGACTGATTATGATTAGAAGTTAATTAATTAATTAACTTGCAGGATTTTAGGAGTTTGACATTTTATTTAAATCATTTTGATTTATTGAATCAAATAAGAAGAACCTTAGGACTTAATGAAATAATTTGATTTATTTAATTAAACCTGATGAAACTTAGGGGATTAATCAATAAATTGCTTTAATTGATTAATATAAGAATTGATTGAATTGAAACTTAGTGTGATGGACTTTGACTCGACAATCAGATAAGAGTGCTCTTGTTCACACTTGACATACGGAAACCTTGCTAGGACGGACCCAACAAAGCAAGTATTTGCCAAATTATTTGACAAGGGCATCCAATAAGAACAACAGATAAAAAGATAATGATTACTACCCCATTCCTTTCTCTCTAAACCTGTTTTGTCTAGGCATCATCGAGAGGTTCTTGGAATGAGCACAAAATAAGATAAGTCAAAAAGACCAAATAAAGTAAACAAACAAGCTAATGTTCTTCATACTGCTAGCCAAGGCTAAACTATTGTGAGGTACCTAATGCTTATGTCCATCATGGGAAAGCTCCATCCTAGGACATGTAGTGATCAGGGTTTTGGTGAGACTGATTTGGGTGATAAACTATTGATACTCTGAGTTGACCAACTTGCTTGCTTATTGACTTAGGCTTAAGACTCTAACGATTAGGTGTTCACTTTGGAACCAGCTAGACTTACTTCTGACTGACTCACCAAAGGGTGAAGGTGACGATTGATTTATTAGGAATGGTTATTATTGCGGGTGAAAGCGAGATGAGATGGGTGAACCATTTTGGTTTTTTCAAATATTTGGATGTTTTTGTTGTTTTGATTTTTTGATTTTCCAATGTTTTTGGTATTTTTGAGATTTATGAATGATTTTTGAGTTTTGTGTCTCGAGGGACAATCAAGGATGGCCTTGCCTACATTTAAGCTCAGATATGACATAGTTCAGACTCCAATTGACTTGACTGCTAATGAGATATATGGGCAAATGGATTGCCATTGCGACGAACGCCTAAAATCCTAAAATGTGAAAAAGATGGACAAACGAATGCCCCTATGACGGATGCCTAAAATCCTAAAATGTGAAAAAGATGGAAAAATGAATGCCCCTGTGACGGACGCCTAACTAGATGGGAAGACGGATTTCATTGCGATGGACGCCTCAAATCCTAAAATATGAAAAAGATGGAAAAACAAATTCCCCTGCAATGAATGCCTAACTAGATGGGCAGACGGATGTCATTGCAACAGACACCTAAAATCCTAAAATGTAAACTAGATGGGCAAATAGATTGCCATTGCGATGGATGTCTAAAGGATTGACCTCGATGTCTCGGGGGATGATCAAAGATCAACCTTGCCTACATTCAAGCTCAGAGACAACGTAGTTCAGACAAGGTGAAAAACTGACAAGACTCAATGATGAAATTTTTTGAATATTTTCTGATATTTCGACATGTTTTTTGGATTTTTGATGATTTGGATGTTTTTTTATTTTTGATGAATTTTTGAATGTTTCCTTTTTTTTGGTTTTTTTTTAATGTTTTTGAATGTTTTGAATTATCACATGATTTTGAGAATTTGGATATGGATATGTGATGATTTCAGTGCTTTGTTTTGAGATTTTGTTGAAAACCAAACTTAATGTTGATCAATCGGGTTGATGGATTGATAGTTTGACTAAGTGTGTTAAGTCAAACAAGGTGATAATGCACTTGTAAACTCTAGGAAGTTGTGTTATCCTAAAGTAAATTCATACACAAGGGGGTAGTTTGACTAAGTGTGTTAAGTCAAACAAGCTAATGATGGATTGGATAGTTTGACTAAGTGTGTTAAGCTAAATAAGATGATAATGCACTTGTAAATTCTAGGAAATTGTGTTATCCTAGAGTAAACATTGCACAAGATGATAGTTTGACTAAGTGTGTTAAGCCAAACAAGGTGATAATTGATTGGATTCGATTGATCAAGATTGATGAAGCTTGATTTGGAACAAAATAGATTTGATGATTTTGATGTGACGCTGATGTGCATATTGGATGCAACTGATTTTGATTGTTTAGATTGATGTTTGACGGAAGATAAAGCTTGATGAGGAATGTCTTCCTATCAAAATAAGTCATGGGCTAGTGATTTGGATTTAGTTCTCACAAATGTTTGGCTAACTTGATTTCACATTTTCCAATGTTCAGATCACCACATAAGCTAGAGGATATAGATCAAGATTTATTCTCAAAGAGAGATGTAAATATATGCCCCCAATGTCTAGCAATGTATGGAATGCCATGGGTGGATTCTTGGATAGGTGGATGGATGAATGGATATGGATCATCTTGTGACAAGATAAGGTTTTCAAACAGAGGAATGCTCATTCGGATAAGGCTTCAAGGGTCAGACAACGTTTGGATTGGAAAGGATCAGTGAAAATGTCCCATGTCAAGATGTTTACCATAAACACGTCTAAAGTGTTGCTCCAAAATTTACCAAGATCATGATAAATTAGAGTATGGATGCAGATATATGAACATGGATTGGATAAATGGTTCATGGATGAATGGATGATATGGATAGAATGTTGGCTTTATTATGAATGCGATAAGATTGCTTTCTCTTGAACTGGCTCACATAGATGCTCGATTCTACACATGACGCATGTTTGCTAGGTTTTCATCATGGTACCTATCCAAAGCACCACCCAAATGGTTTTTGCTAGAGGACGATTTTTCTCTTTACTGTTTTCAATCCTTTTTCTAATTTTTTTGGATTTTTTTATTTTTTTATTTTTTTTATTTTCTAAGATATTTTAAGGTGATGCAGAACCATTTGGTACTACTGATGCTAATGTTTCTATCATAATATGTCATCGATATCCTTCTTGAAGAAGTTTATTTTCCAAGATACATGCACTTGAAAGAAAATTTTGAGAAATTTGTTCTGCTTTGCTAATACAGAGTTAACTTCGTCTTTGTGCGCACATCGTGATAGAGTGCCTTCTGAATCCTTAAGATGAAGGGTCATTTCCAACACGTGGTTAATGTGAGAATTGGATATTATGCGTGGAGGCATGGATGGTGGAGTGTATTTAGGAATAAAAGATGGATTGTTTGATAGTTTGGAACCTTTGATTCTCCAAACTTTGGAAGATGAGCAGTGATGGGTGGATACAAAAGTGTGCATGGAATTAGGACCAGCAGCTTGATATACTTTGTATTTTGCTTGAGAATCATTCTTTTTCCTTTGTGGACATCTTTGATGGATACTTTTCCCTTTTTTATTTTGCCCCATAGTTTCTTTGACTAATGGAGTTTGATAGGGATAGTCTTTCTTTGTATTCTTTGTTATCCATATATATTTGACTTGTCCTTCATGCTTCACTACTTATTTTTCTTTGATGACATTATTCATGCTTTGATTCGAGTCTTTCTTTTTTTGTTGGTCCCAATTCATGGATGGGGTGATGGGTGGATGGAGATTCATGGCGTGGCAGGTTGTAGTATTGGCATCAGTTTCATCATAAGGATTCTTCGTGCTCCCTATGTTGAAGTTTTCTTGAGACGAAGTTGCCCCCAGTTTTATAGAGGTATCATTGATATGTTTATATTCCTTGATTGTCGAATAACCAAGGCCTTGATGCTTAGGTTTGCCAAAATTTTGTACTGATTCTAGGATACCTTGTTCATGTAGACCTAATCCTCTACCTTGATAATTCATCTGCTGAAAACATTTATTTACCATAGGATATGATTTACCTTGCAAAAAAGGTGTCACTCTTTCTCTTCTTTGTCGTGGACCTTCAAAAGTGTCAGCTTCCTTATTGATGAGATAGTTTTCCCTAAGAAAGGTGATTGATCCAAGTTTATAAGTGATAGGATCCTCCACATGTGGGATGCATGCCTGATTGATATCTTTGTCTTGATCTTGTGAGATATTAGATTGTAATACTTCCTCAAGAGGTGTTGTTTATTTACTGTCCACATACAAGTCTTCCTCTTGACTCCTTTCACAAGATGTTTTCAATTCACAACTTTTGTAGAAGCCTTCTTCATGACCTCTTTCTACTATGTCTCCATATTTTTCCATATCTTGGTTGTGTGTACAAATGTTAAGAGTAGGAGACTCTTGTTCTTTGGTAATGATGTCAAGAGTATGAGACTCTTGTTTTGAATGAAGATCATCTACGTGTTCATCCAAAGAAAACATCTTATGGGTAGATGGAGGAATATGTGCTATATGGATATGATCATCATTTGTAGCATCTTGTATAGATAAGAGAGTGCCCATTAGATCATTGTAGTATCTTGGAGATACGAATTCTTGATCTTGAGTGATTCTAGAACTATTTTCAACATGCTTTGGAAAGGATGGATTGGTTATAGTGGGTTCTTGGATATCGTCATTGGCAAGTGGCTCAATATTCTCTTGAGCTTTGAGTGGATTTAGATCAAATGTTGAGCTAGGGATTCCTTCAATATCTGTAACCATGAGGTCAAAGGATGTCAATATGTCTTGGGAAGGAACATTGCTAGACCTTGGTGATAGATTTTGATCATGCTTTGGAATACGTTCTTGAGATATGTCCTCTAACTCATAAGGTGATGTAGAGACATTTTTCGATATGATGATCGGTCGATGGATCGTAGATTATGTCAATGGGATCAAATAATTGTAACACATCTTGAAATAGATCACTAAAAAGTGGCTCTTGATGTATGGTGAGTTGATCATCAGATGGGGTAGAAACATCTTCAATGTGCTCATTGATAGATTGATTTTGATCATTGTTTTCAACAATTTTGGTTGGAATCTGTTGCAAGCTCTACTGCATGAGTGAGGCTTGTGTTTGTTGCTGAGCCAACAATGACTGTTGTTGGTCCTGCTATTGTTGTTGCACAAACAACGCTTGTTGTTGGTCGTATTGTTGTTGTAATTGGTAGTCTTGCAAGGCTTGTTGATACACTTCTTTTTGTGCTTGCAATTGAGCTTGGTATTGTGCTTGTGCTTGCATTCATGCTTGAGTGTGTGCTTTTTTGATTGCTTGTGCCATCTGAGCGGCATGTGCAGCTTGTTGGTTTTGGATCACCTTTTTGTGAGAAGCTTCTTGAGCGGCTTGCAACATGATGGAGAATGAATTGGTTGTGTTGTTTTTTGGTAGTGGTGGTGGTGGTGATGGGTTGGGGATGGTGTTGATTGTTGGGATTTCTTGGATGGTTGCCACCTGTTGTTGCAATATCAGTGGCAAAATGGGATGATTTGGCATGATGTCTTGATTTGGTATTACAGGTTAACTTTGAACATTGTTGTGGTTGAGAATAATATATCCTCGATTTAGGTAACTTTGATTTTCCATGGTGTTACCTTCACTTGGATCAATACCTAGAGTCATCAACATATTGCTTGGATTTTGAACAACATTGATGGGATTTGCAAACATGTCTACCCCAAAATTTACCAAGTGCGGATTTCAAATGTTCATGTTCAAAAAACTTGTATTTGGCATGTATGGATTTGGTGGGATAATGTTGTCTGGAAAACTCATGCATTGTGTGTTTGGTTGATAGATTTGTAGATTTGGACTTGGATTTAAATCTATCATTGGAAAATGTGTTCCAAACTTTAGATTGGGCATTCTCACATTTGTATCATTGAAGTTTGGAGGAGATAATGATGCCATGTTTGAATTGCATAAATATGAGTTTCGATAATCAATTGGTATTGTGAGACTTAAATAGTTTGGTTGAATTGGATTACTCATGATGGATGGATCAATTTTATATTCCATGTCCCTCTTGTGTTGAGATCGAGTTTGAACCATAAAATGAAGATCAATTTTCAAGAATGTAAGAGATGAACCTCTAGTTATTTAGATCGGTCTAAACCTTAGGTTCAAAGAAGCGAAGAACTAGGATAATTGAAGGATCAAAGTGATGGCTATGATGAGATAAATGAAAGATTAGTGATACGGATGAATGGAACTCTTAAATAAACTTTCAAGGAAATGCTAAAAATTTTAGGACTTTGATTGATCGTGATTGAATTGATAGTTTGACTAAATGTGTTAAGTCAAACGAAATGTGATAAATGCACTTGTAAACCCTAGGAAGTTGTGTTATCCTAGAGTGGAATTGTACATAAGAGGATGGTTTGACTAAGTGTGTTAAGTCAAACAAGGTGATGATTTGAGAATTTGGCTAAGTGTATTAAGCCAAACAAGATGAACTCGTAAACCCTAGGAAGTTGTGTTATCCTAGAGAAAACTCATGTATAAGATGATGGTTTAACTAGGTGTGTTAAGTCAAACAAAGTGGTTTTTATTTCGCCTAAAATTTTAGCATAAAAGACATTTACAAAGATTCCAAGATTTGTTGGTGAGGTGATTTTTGACCGATTTTGATGGTTGAGAGATGTATGAAAGTGATTGAATTTGATTCTAGACTTGACCTAGATAACACTTCTTCTTACAAGACCTCGGTTTTGAAGAACGCGCTTGACTTCCTAAGTGAGAAAAGAAAACCTTTCAAAATGCTCAGGATTCTATTGATAACAGAATGCATACAACTCAGGATTGTTTCTTGAAGCTATTTTGTAAAAACTGTAAACCAATCATTTTAGAAAACACATGTGTAATCCAATTTGTCTTTTTATCTTGGCTTAATGAATTATTTTTACCAAAGATACTTAATTGCTTATGTTTCAAACTATATGTCTAATGTCCCACTTTCTTTCTCATCCCACAAGGTCCAATGTGTGGAAATCAAAGAAAAATAGGGCAAAATTTTCCTATGTTTAACCCTATTGAAAACAAATGATGATAGAATCCAAGCACTTAGAAACCTCTAAGGATATGATCCCTAGGGAAAGAAAGAGTGCTTAAATTCATCAAAGGTATTTTTTTCCTAAAGGGGTTTGAAATTTGAGAGGTCTTGTGAATGTTCATTTTGCATATGTTTCTAGAACCAAGCAATGTATTCTTTACTTCCAAGAACTTTTTACAACCCTAAGATGATGAGACAATATTTTGTTGGGTTCCCACTTGGACGAATCCAGCTGCACATATTTTTTGCGGATGGCTAAATGCTTGACCACACTGGCTCCCCCTCCATGACACACACTTCTCGGGTTAGCCAAGCATTAGTACCCATGAATCTCCCATGGCATACTTTCCATCTCTACAACAAAACCACATGTATAACGTGGGGCGGCTTTAGAGGACATGACCTCTTGCACCAACCAAATAGATAAGGTTTTAGCCTTTTCTAAACAAAGGGTTCTAATGCAGGCATTACGTTTGTGGGGGATTATCCAACGTCGGAAAGAGTCCATTTTTGTCTATCTCGTTGGAATAATCCTTGTGATTCTTGAACTTTCCTCAAGAACCCACACTTATATACTGGTTGGAAGTCGCTTGGCTTTAGCATGTTCCCGGTTGGGTCATTCCCTTGGGTGAGTAATTTTTCCCACAAGGCAGGCCCTCTAAGATAAAAAAAAAGCAAGTAAACATATTCGTAGTTTGATCAACCTTCGTTTAGAAACAAAGGGGAGAACACTCGCAATAATTTTACTCACACTCACAAGATGTTTTGTTCAATTTTAAGTTCCCAAATTGAAATGTGAAGGCAATATTTTTGACAACTTAATATCACCAAATTCTTTTAATTCTCAAGATCGCTGTGAAGCACGAGAGAAGCACATATGCATTTTAAATGATGTTAATTTGTGAAAAATATTTCAAAACATGAAAAACACTTGTTCTTTTTAGCCCACAAAACAGTGATGAGTTCATTTTAAAAGCACCAAATGAGATGTGAAGTTTGTCTTGTTCAATTTTAAGTCCAAATCAAAATATAGTATGTTTCTAAGTTCAATTTTAACCAAGTTGAAAAGATCAAATTACTGATTGATTTTAACCCCAAAAGCAAAGGTGAGTTGGTTTAAAATAGAAAACAAGAGTGGAAATTGGAGCTCTGGATTATAACCATAAGCATTAAAAAATGCTCTTCAAGTCTTAATTTCGATGTTCGATTTCTTTAACTCAAATCTTATCCACAAATTGTTTTTTGATGTTTCAATGCTACAAGTTCCTTGTGAAAATGAAATCCCTCCTCCTACAAGATAAAAATAAATAAATAAAATGAGACCATTGCATAAGGATCAAATTATTTATTTAAGTTCATTTTAAGAATTTACTTCAAACAATAGAAAGGTGTCAAATGAAACAACTAGCAATTATGAACTAATAAAAGAAGCATTAATAAGAATCCCTCTTTTCAAGGTGTTTGTTCATCTAATATACATAATCAAATAGCTTTAGCTACTACCCTTCATCAATGTTTGCACAATGCAGATTTGAAATTGTGCCAAATGTTCCTAAAACAATTATAGTAAATGTAAAAGGAAATCTTGGAGAACTATTCAATATACAATGCCACTCGAAAAAGCTTGATTTCTTCTTATATGTACCCTACATAGCCATCCAATGAGAGCAGAAATATTAAATTGCATTTCCCCAAGAAAGTAGATGTGAGACATGGGTGAATAGTGAATGCTTTAAATCAATATTAATAAACAAGACAAAATGAGTATAGCAAAGATAGTGAATAAAGATCATTTATGAAGATACTCACATGAAAAATATTTGTAGCAAAGATTTTTTTTAATCAAAGAAGCATTAAAATAAACTCATTCCAGTGCCATTTTCACAATAGTAACTCCTACCTCACATGGTCAGCATTAGTGGAGTGATATATTTGGATAAGTTCCACAAATCTAGAAGAAAATAAATCACAGGGTATCATGAGGAGTCTAACACACACCATGTATCAAAGGAGCTATCAGTATCAAGGATAACACTATCACCATTGATTTGGTAGATACGTATGGAATGTGAATTGATTCACAAGATGCCTCAAAGAGACGTTGTTTTATGGACTGCATTGATTGTAGCATGGAAATCAAAAACCTTTAGACTATCAAAATCAGTTGGTAAGTAAAAAGAAGAATTCCTTAATTCCTTACGCATCCTCCCTCATCCCACATAAAGAAAATGAGAGCTTTGGAATAGGGTGTAGACATCTAGTGAAGCATAAAAGATGGGGAGAGTTGACAGAGTTCGTACTTGCAGCTACCCTAATATATATTATATGCAAAATGTGGGTGCATTGACAAGATGTTTGACATGACTCTTTAGTAAAGAATGAATTTGATTTGAAAACCTAGCGGTAGAGTATTGAAGGGGGTCGTTGGAGTCAGATATGAAAATCTTGAAGAATGTATACACGCCTTTAAGACTACAAATGAATGCAGTTTTTGTTGGCCACGTACAACACCGCTTTCTAGCATTCATAGTCGAAACATCTGCATAAAATTCAACTAACAATTGTGTGATTTTGAATACAAGCTAGACTTATTGACATAAAGAGAATAGCCAATATATAGACTTGATCAAGTATCATGATAATGCATTGGACCAAAATAAGTGTACATACAACATACCCCCTTCTACCTTGGAAACACCCATCCTTGATGAATCTATGTTGCAACCTAAATCTAACATTCCTAGCTAGACCACACTTAAAACCTCTTCCATGTAATCCAAGATTCCTATGCATCATGAAATAAATTTTATTCTACCTCAATGCACCAAACAAGTGTATAAAGCTAAGGATAAAGTGGATGAGCCACCCATGGTTCCTCTCATCCCTCCTCCTAGGGAGGATAAGAAACTTATAGTGGAACATCTCGCTCCTTCTCAAATACACCTTGGCATAAAATAAAAAAGGAATAAAGAAGCTAGGGAGCGTAGGCATCACCGTCATGCTCTTTCTCACCAATCGTGTGATGAAGAAAACATAAAAACTAATAACCCACCTCTACTAGAAGTAGTGCCTGATTCCCCTCCTCCTTCACCCCCACAACCTGATCTTATACCTACATCAACACCCATATTTCACTATACAATTAATATTATCATTCACCCTCCCATTGTCCTCAATCTAGATGATGACGACAAGGAGAATTCTAGAATCGATGAATAGGCACACCAAACTTTGAACTCACTATTCTTCTCTTCCATGAGCATTCATGAAAATTCTCCTTAAACAAGTATGGATTTTTATTCTAGTTTGGCGATCACTGCTATCCCTCTCAGTATTCACCCTCTTGATAAATTATAATGAGCAAGATTGGGAGGAAAATGACTTTCTTGATGATTAACAAGCATTTCACTAACTAGTTTCTTTTTTTTTTCCTTTTTGTTTGTGTGTCATGTGTTCCCTTGTATTATTTGTTGTTCCCTCTTTTCATAAAATTCTTCTATTTCTCTCTCACTTCTTCTATATGTCATACATTCACTTCACTTTTAGCTTTTTCTTTTTTCCTCCATTTGGGGATGACACAAGGCATTGAGACCGCAATGTCTCCTTCATGTTGACCCAAATGGACTCTTTTCCCTTTTATTTTGTTTTTTGCCTTCCATTTGGGGATGATGCAAGGCATTGATATCACAATAACTCCTTCATGTTAACCAAAATGGACTCTTTTCATTTTCTTTTTTTCTTCTTGTCTTCTATTTGGGGATGATGCAAGGCATTGAGACCACAATGTCTCCTTCCAATTGACCCAAATGGAATCTTTTCCTTTTTCTTTTTAATTTTTTCCTTCCATTTCAAGGGGATGATGCAAGGCATTGAGACTGCAATGTCTCCTTCATGTTGACCCAAATGGACTCTTTTCCTATTCTTTTATTCTTCTTGTTTTCCATTTGAGGATGATGCAAGGCATTCAGACCGCCATGTCTCCTTCATGTTGCTTCAAAAACAAGGCTCTTTTTCTTTGAATTTTCCTTTTTCTTTTGCTATCCTTTTGGGGATGATGCAAAGCATTGAGACACCCTATTTCTATTCCATGTTGACTCAAAATGACTCTTTCTTTTCATTTGTTTTCCCTCTCTTTGTTTCCTTCTTCCAGTTCTATGTATTTGGGGAGATGATGACAGTTTCAAGCTCTCTACACAAAATATTGTAGCAGCAAACATACTCACCCCAAATCTATAGATCCCTTATGTGTTTGTGGTTTTTCATTCCCCCAACCTTTCCCTTTTCTTTTCATTTCCTTTTACATTACGTAGCCTTCCTTGGAAACATATCGCTTGGTATAGGTATTTTTGAGTAGGCTCTCATGTCCTTTTCTTTCTTTTTGCATTTTTCCTTTCTACTTTAAAGGAATTACTCACAAAATGGTGTGCAACAATTCCTTTAAAGTGGGGGCATACATCAGCATTATTTATTTTGCATTTTCCTTTTTTTTCTTTGTCTTTGGATTCCTAGTGCAGCCTTGTTACTTCACATGATGTGTTTTCTCACTTAGTGGATGACATTGAGTGTAATGTATTTCATAAGTGTGACCTATCTTAGCGTATTACATTCCTCTTTGTGGCCTAATGTGACACATTGCATCCCCTAAGTTGTGAATTTTATATCCATCGATTGGTCCTTTTTTGGATACATTAGACACAATGTTCCCTAAGTCAAAGACCTCATATGAACCAAACAAGACTCCTTGGAACACTCTATTTGAATTTTACATTATGCTTATTTGCATCCTTGCATACATGGCCACCTTGCATAAGAAAACTTGCATTCTTGTGGTGTCATCTTGCACTTGTTCATGAGTTCTAATCATCCAAGGCTTTCCTTGTCTCATGAACTATAACCCTTGTCTTTAATGGTGCCTTATCAAACTCATCAAGATGTATAACTTTCGTATGGTTGAGCAACAAGCCCAACTAGTGGCATGACTTTCCACATAGCCACCTTTGCATGTGTGTGAGTACATACGAATCGAGTGTATGTTTCTTACCATTTTTTGCATTCTCACCCAATAGAAAACCAAATGTCTCGTCGGCCCAAAGTGAGTACACCCTTTCTTTCTGAAAAAGAAATCCTAGATCTGATCCACAACTAGCTGGATAAACGGTCAAAGCTTGATTTGAATTTTTCCTCTCTTTACTCTTTCGCATCACTTCTTGTGTGATCCTTGTGCTTATATTTGGTTTTCCATGGGATATTGATTCTGGGGGATTGATCATCCCTCTTGATTGATTTCATCTCGTCTTACTAGCATGAATACATTGGATCCTTATCGATATACATGACTCAGCTACTTTAGTATGAGTTTAAATAAAGTTCATCCTCTCACTAAAGTTGGGGCTAAATGTGTTACCAAAAAGTGTAGTCTATGACACTTTTTCAGTCATTTGGGCCTTTTCCATTGGATTTTGGCCTTATTTTTCCTTGACTTAGTTTTGAATGCTCGCAATTCAAAAAAAAATCTAATGATGTTTTGCTAAGGTGTTGTGAAGTGTTGTAGGACATATTACCACTTTTCTAAGACCCTTTCAATACAAGTCAACTTAAAAACCCCTTTCCAAGCCTTGTGACAAAGTGTTGTAAAGAATTTTCACACTTTCCTAGGCTTGTCATCACTAATTTAACCCTTTTCTTATGTTAATTTATCTCCTTAATGTAATTTTTAGTATGAATTAAGTGTATTTCGGGAGGCAAACCTAATAAACATCATTAATCACCATTTTATTCCTGACCACCACTTGAACTTTCCCAAGTGGATTAGGTCTCCACCTTGAGTGACCTAGTCCCTTTTGGCTTAAAATTCAAAATTAGAACATAAATCAAACAAGAATTTTCCTCCATAACCATAGTGTCAGTCTATCAGGTGAAATTTTTAGGAAATTAGGGCATATCTTGTATAAATAAGGGTTTTCACCTTCATTTCCCCTCCTTTAGCTCATTTTCATCTTCTCAAGCTTCCCAAGAAAGCAAGCAAGAACAAGGCATCACAAGCAACCTCCATTGGAGCTAGTTCTTGCATGTTGCAAACTTCAACAAATAAAGGTTTAGTAAGTGTTTTTATTGATTTCATCATTCAAGCATCCTTTCCTTTCATTGTTTCCCATTTAGGTTTAGCTACCACCAATGGGGTTTGATAAAGGAAAACCCCTAATCTCTAGACCTAACATCTTCTTTAACTTTTCCTGTGTTTTAAAAGTTATATGTAGATTTGGAAAGGTAAAAAGTGTTGAAGAGGGTACAATCATTCCATTCAAGTCAACTCAAGACACCAAACCCTAGGAGGAGAAAAAGGATAACTTGCAGGTCATTTATTGGAGATTCAAATATGGGCTTCTATAGAAAAGGAAAGTATAAGTGGGGAACCGCAAAATTAAACCCTGAATCATTTGAATGTACCAAGAGGACTAGATCACCATCATTGGTGACCTTGTCCCTGTACCAGTTATAAAAAAGTGTTTTAACTTTTCTAGATACCATTTTTCCCAAAACCTAGTTTGGTAGAATTTTCTGACAGATGGACTAGGTCACCCATTCTGGTGTAAGTGTCCCTGTACAAATTTCAAACAAGTTTCAGAACATTTTGGGGCTTCTCATCCACAACTCTCCATTCCCAAGTGCACAAGCTCTGTAATTTCCCATTTCCTTTCAGTTTTCATACATTTAGGTCATTTAGTTTAGCCTTGCACTTAGTTTACATTTACATTGTTTTCATGTGTTAGTTAGATTAGTTTCATTTCATTTCCAACATTCAACCACACTTATCACACACAACACAACACAATCCAATCCCTTCCTTTGAATGCAACTGCCAAAAGTGTTCTATCAACAAAGTGGAAAGAGAGTCATTCCTAAACCAAGAACTCCTAGGTGAAAAACCCTAGGGTCCTAGTAATGGGAATCCTCTTTCCCTTGTAAGAATTAAAATGTTTTGGTGGTTGAATAGTCAAAATGGGCCTATTTTGAGCTACAATGCTCTCTTGAGGATGTACGATGTGATGAACTTGGTGGCCTATGTTAGAGTAAAGGTTTTTACTTAATTATGTTCATTAAGTTACCTTTATTCCCTTCTTAAGATTTCATGTTAGTTTGCATTAAGTGACATTTAATAATTATATTAATTATTAATTTTTTTCCTATTAGGGTTTTTCCTATTAGGGTTTTATTAGGGTTTGCATGATCTCCTTTTTATAAGGATTGATCCCATTGTATTTCATATCAATTCATTCTCTTATTCTCTCTGATATATACATTTTTAGTTTTCAAAGAACCCTTGCTTGTTTGTCTCCATCTCTTCTTTTGTGATAGGTTATTTGCATGCAGGTGATCTACGGGGTTTTTGAAGTTGTATTTTCTCAACTCCTACATAGTATCAAAACTCCACACCTGCTACTTCTTGTTCTTGTTTTGAAGATTTTTGCAGCTTCAAGGGTTTGGGGTTTTTTTTTTTCCAGGGCATACCTGTAATTTTGAAGAATTTTCAGCTCAAACAGACCTCGCCATTGCATTCAGAGTAGTCCAAAACCCCTAAATTGACTGTTCATTTGTCCATTTTGGGAAAAGTTGAAATTTGGGGCAAAAAAAAAATAGCAGGTATGACCGTACGACCGTCGTCTGCACGTCATTCAGAAAAAAATCCTGGTAAAAAAATATATTTGTTTTTTTGAATTTATTTTCATCAGATCTGCTTTGAAATTTTTTGTTTTGATTTTTAATTTCAAAATCAACAAAAAAATTGTAAAAGTTTTTAGATTTTTTTTTTTTAAATCGAGAGTTTAAAGTGGGCCTGGTACAGGGTACCTACAGGTACTTGCGACTGCAGGCCTGCGAGCCCGTTGTATGCCGGCTGGTGTAATGTCGACTACTAGTGGCCTTCTGCAGACCGGCAGTCTGACAGTACCACCGACGGTGGTACCTGCCAGGTCGGGGCTCGGTGTAGGCTGCAGATTTCTTTTTTTAGATTTTTTTTTTTTTTAAATCAAATATATTTTTTTTTATGATTATTTTAAAAATTAAAAAAATCAAACTTTTTATTATTGTTTTTTAATTTTAAAAACAATTTTTTTCTGAATATGCCCTATTGCACTTTTATGGTGATGGCCATTTGGCCGTCAAATTTTAGCTCACGTTTTGCTGCGACCGCCGTATGACCATCAAATTTAACCCAGTGCTGGCTTTTTCCCTCTTTGGACCTGGTTTCTTCCGAAGGCCATAACTTGGGCATACGATATCATTTTTTAGCAAATGAGATATCATCGAAAAGCTGGTTTTCTCATCTTTCCAGTGATGTGTGTTTCATTGCATCTTTTTTCTATTGGTGCATTCTATAGTCAGTTTTTTGGCTATTCTTCATGTATTTCCAGCTTTTTCCTTTTTGGACATTTTGAGCTTCATTTGTAAGAAATTTCTTTTATGTAAACGCACTGAGATAAATTACCACACTATTGTACATATTTTTTTGGAGATTTTGCACATAAGGTTGTGCCATATTTTATACTCGCACTGTTATTATAAAGTGCCATGAGGAGTTGTGTAGTTTGCCTTTGTTTTTCCATCACATCCTTGCCCGGTGAGTGTCCCTCCATGACGAAAGTGGATCCATATGATTCCAGCCTCATGCATGTGTGCTTTGTTTTGCACACCACTTTTTTAGTTGCAGGTGCTTTCTTGTGCACTTTCAGATGTTGTTTCTTCTTCCTCATGCACTATAGGGTGTTACACATCATTTAAGTGGATCTGTCAGGCTCTCCCAGTTCAGCATTATGGGGGGGTATTATACTGTTCGTGCTAATTCTTCCTTGGTTTCGCTTTGGAAGGAATCTTCCATTCTCCGTTGATCAGTGTTTCAGACTATTGGTTCTTGTGCCATCTGTATCTTCATTCTAGGTGTTTGCCTTTGTTTTCCATATGATTCGAGTAGTGTTGTATGGCCACTCATACAGATTGTTGTCTTCTTGATCCTGATCAT